>KE508229.1:29016-50035 GCA_000441515.1 Elaeis oleifera | reverse complement strand
AAGTCCTTTCTCACCTTTGGATCAAGACGGCAAGGGAAAGAAACCATTACAAGCTACCGCTGCTCCCCGCTTATGATGCCCCAACCATCACGTCACACTCATATGCCCTCGCGTATTTCCCAACCACCGTATAATAAATTAGCAAAAATAAAATAAATTATAAAAATATTTTTTTAATTTAATTTAATTTATTTATATCTTTATATTTTAAAAAATTAACTGATCCTTCTAATTAGCGGTATATTTCAATATGGTTCAGTCATTCATTTTATCAATAAATTATGTTAGATTTCTTTTTCATTGGATGAAAATATTTCTTGTTCATGGATGGATTTGAGGAGGAAGAAGATGAAAAGAAGAGAAAGAAATGAAAGAAAAGTGGATGAAAAAAAAGAAATGAGGGAAGAATGATCACGAATTAGAGAAGGAGAAGGAGGACAAGAAGGAGAAGAGGATGGACAGGAAGAAGAGGGGAAAGAATATGTTACCAATGGGAAGGGATGGAGGTGGAAGGGGCCGCCATGAAGAGGATGGTTTATGGACAGTTTGGAGAAAAAAGAGAATGAGGAGGTGAAATGGATAAGGAGGAAAGAAAGGAGGTAGAGGAAGCTACCATGGAGGAGAAGAAATAAATGAAGAGGAAGGAAGAAGGAAGAATTTTTTGTTGGTGAGGAAGGGTAATGTAGAGGGGCCATCTAAAGGGATAAAGCTTATAGATTGGTTTAAGAAGAATAGGATGAGGACAAAGAGAATGAGGAGGAAGAAGAGGAGGGGAGAGGGGTCCTCGGCAAGGAATAGGATGAAAGAGGAGGAAGGGGAGGAGAAGAGGATGGGTAGAAAGAATATGGAAAAGACAAGAAAGGATGGAGATGGAGGCGGCTGCCGTATAGGGGGATGGTTTATGGGCTAATTGGAGAAAAAGGATGAGAAGGAGAAGTGGATGAAAAAGAAGGGGAGGAGAAAAGAGGGGAGAAGAATGGGTGGAGAAAGAGGAGAAAAAAGGAGGAGGGAGAAAGAGGAGGAAGGGGAGGAGGAGAAATGGGTGAAAAGAAGGGTGGAAAGAAGAAGAGAAGGAAGGAAGGGAAGAAAAGGGATATGGGCCATGGAGGAGGAGGGAGGAGGAAGGAGACGGATATTTTGTTATTTAAAAAAATTTATTAACGGAGATAGATGGTTGAATTACATCGAAACATATCGCTAACTATAAGGGCTAGTTTGATATTTTTTAAAACACAGGAGATGTAAGTGAAATTGAGCGAAAATAAAGGAGGTGTTTTGTAATTTACCTTAATTATATACTATGTGCACAAATATGATGGTGTGGTATATCAAATCAATCATCTCATCTCATTCTTGTGGGCTAAATATTATCACGATAGATGAATGACAAAAGGGTTTATAAAGATGTGGTGATTGGCATGATGCGCGATTAAATTGATGCAGGTATCAAATGACATGCAATATAGTTTCTCTTGTGATAAGACAAGGAACTGAGTTGAGTTGGGATGGATGGTGATACTCCTTTTGAGATGTGATAGGCATCATTCAAGTGCAAAATGCATGGGCCAGAATAAACTAATGGGCAAGACATTGCCAGAATTGTCCTCCACATAACCTCATATGGTCATATGATCTCCTCACCCAGATGATAGGCTCCAATTTATGTCCTAAAGAGAGCTTTACAATGAATTGTATTTTTCCCATGTTGGATGGACATGCATGCGTTGTTTTCATCCGATTTGGATACATTATCCGATGAGGAAAAATGTGTGTATCTCAAGATTTGTGATGAATAGACGGGAGCATCTATGATCAACTCATCGTAGCCTTGTTTCACTGGTTTGCCTTGCACTTTATTGGAAGTAATTGTTTGTACATTTAGCCCGTTCTCACATCTTCAAATGGATCATGCCACTTGCTGAATTAACGCAGATGAGGTTTTGGCTTGATCATGGTACATGATGCAAAGTTAGGGATCATGCTATTCGATAGCTTATTTACGTGATGCATCATGTGGCAAAGTTCCGTGCGGTTCACCGGGAACAAGATTTGGCTCAACAACACACACACACACACACACACTAGACAAAAACATAGAAGGAGCAAGATGGGCGCAGCTGCGCTCTAAACACACAATTGACGCACCTGAGAAGTCCCATAGGCAGAAATTGGGCATCGTAAATTTGAACTAGTGTTAGCAGGTCGACTGTCAAGACTAGCTGAAACTTGTAATTAGTGAACAAAATTAAACTAGTCCTATTATGCTATCCTGAATATTGAGAGTTATGAGAATCCATGCAAATGGGTGTTTCATCCTACAATAGCTATGCACTGAATAAATCTTAAATATTTATATAGGATCAATAATTCAAATGATACCTTCTAGATGATTTTTTTTTTGGATAAGTCCTAGATCATGATAAACAGTATCGGAACAAATCCCGCATATAGCATGGGCCATATGGGTTACCCATGACTGATTGTGGCATTTGTGATTGGATTTAATTAGCTTTAGATCCTTAATCTGATAAGGATATTAGAGTTTGAATATGAGTATATCAGGATCTATGTGGGTATATATTTAATCCTACATTGACTATATATTAGATGTATCTTGAGTACTTGCAGAAGGCTGAGGAATCCAAATAACATCTTAAAGTTAGCTTTACTAGATGAGATTTCAGATTGTTGGAGGAATAGTTGAAACATGAGAGAGATTGTGCAGCATAAATTCGAACTAGCCTATGCAGCCAGCGTCGAAAAACCTTATTCTTCTTACCAAAGAAAAAAAAACTTATTCTTGATTTTCTTGTTATATATATAACTGATTAGCAGCTATTTTAATGTATTTTCTCCAAAATATCTTTGGATGTTGAAAGTTTTCTATGGTGAAAGCCAAAAAGTTGTTCCAAGAGATGCATATTCGGGAAAGATCGCGGCAATTTTTCTTGACAGTCGGTGTTGTTGTCAAGAAGTAATCTTTTGCAGCAGCAGCGAAGAAAGTAATCTTCTTAGTCTAGGATTATAGTTTCTTCGTTGAAGTTTCTTGCCATTGGAAACGTGATTGGGAATGAACGAGATTCCTTTAGAATATGTATTGGCTTAGAGGTTTCTTGCTAATTAACAGTGGGAGAAAACTACTTGGCTGATTTAGGTATCTGTCAACTGGAAAAGATGGCAAGAAGTCCTTTTCTTTTTTGAAATATGTGAGGATTGAGGAAGACCATATGTATGATTATTAGCTAATATAAAGAATACCGGAGTTACAAGGATGGCATCGAAAGTCAAATATTGTTAAGAACATGTATAATAGTAGTAGACTGCAAAATTCTACGTTGTAACGGTGATTTACATCAGTTACAGGTCTCCTAGTCTGGCACAAGGAAATCATGTGTCAAATTATGTTACTTCATTATTCTGATTTCGAACTTGATTTTGTATTTTTTTTCCTGATCGATCATTAGCTTTTGGATGTGAAAGATATCAGAAGCGAATATATACTTCAAATAGATTACATTAGATTATATAATATTCCACCTCTTTGAATTAATTGAGCCACATGAAAGCTCTCTCCTAGATCCATAAACATCAGCTGAAAAGTTGGCAGAAAATTTAATATTCAACCTCTACAATTGAAGATCGATTACTTTTGACCCTATCTACATAGAAGATTTACCACATAGCGTTCCTACATAGGCCTTATTGTAAGAAAACTAATATTTCTGCAAATTAAGATACATTTTTGGACCAAGAACGTGTAAAGAATCATAAAGTTTTCTCCCAAAAAAAAGGGAAGGGAGAGAGAGAGAGAGAATCACTAAATTAAATGACCTTTACCAATTCCTGAGGAAAGATTCTAGGGAGACAACTTGCTTTATATGTTAGAAGGGAGCGGAGGAATTTTCTTGTCATGCTCCAATGGCCAATCCTGGACGATGGATTGCCTCCTCCACAGAATTCACAATAACTCTTTTGACCAACCTACCCTGTCAATCTTGTGCTTAGCCTCCACCATTCTTCCCATACAAATAGCCGATTCAAACTTCCGTCATTAGTTAAATCAGAACTCATGGTTATGAGAATGCGGAACCTTTTAGCCGGGGAAATATGAGAACATGGAAAATTGTACTAAAGATTATTGCAATGGTCAACATAATGCTCAAGCTTAAAATGATCATGGAAGGCTTAAAATTTTGGTCGTATCAATCGCGGGGAATAAAGCACCAACAGACCCAAGTAATCCAACAGTGGAGTTCCCGAGCCGAGCATAACCTATCTGAAAAAGCCTCAGAAAATGAACCGCGTCCCACATCTGAGATCATGTACGTGTCAGAATTTTTTTTTCGGTAACTCTGTCAGAATCTTGGGGAAAAAGCCGATCATATTGGTCAAAAGTCTAAAGTAGAAGACCCAAGTCTGTGGCATCTTCGTATAATCCTACCCTGATAGCTATGACGGAGATTTCAAGTTACTCACATTAATCCCATTGGTCAGAAACCGATGAAGGTTCCTTCCATTCCCCTAATTAGCTCAGTGGAATTTTCTTTCTGCTATAAATCTCAAACCTCTACCATCCACCCTGCAAGCAAAGAGAAGCTCCTCCTAGCAAACTTACTAGAGAGCAAAAAGCCTTCTAAAAAGAAGAGGGAAACTAGGAAAGATGGGAGAAGGTAAGAAGTCCTTGTTTCTTCTTTGGCAACAACAAGGCCCACAACAGGGGCCATGAAGCAGAGACGGAAACAAGGCAGCCGAGGAAGGACTACAAGCAAGAGAGGAAACCAAGCCACCAGAGATACGGCCATGAAGCAGAAATGAAGCCAGGAAATCCCAAAAAGATTCGACCTAGCGATGATGACCGGAGGCATTGGGTTGCTGAGCCCGATATCGATAGGAAAGCTCAAGAGTTCATCGATAGAGAGCACCGCCGGATGGTCCCCGAGCAGAACTTCTAGTGGTTTAGCTGCCTTCCACATTATGATCTGTTCTTCATCTCTTTTATAATTAAGCAGCTTTTTCGGTCCCTCCTACTAAGTAGATGGCATATATATGGCTTGTTAATAGATGATATGACGGGAAACGAAGGCAGTAATGTGCCTTGGTGATCAGTCTATGTTTGGTTTCTTAAATTCTATGTTATGTAGTGAGCTTGGATAAGTCTAATGTTTGCCTTTTTCTCCTTTTTCGGTGTAAGTCTTATGTTGATCAATCAGCTTTTAAGAAAGCAGCTTTACGCATACAACAGTCATGTTGGTAAACTTGTTGGTACCAAGAACAACTATTCAAAGAGAAAATTGTCTTAAATTATTCATGGAGTAAATCCAACAAAATCACATTCAACCAAAAGTTATTTAAGAAATTATAGCTGAATGAAAGTAAGAATTACTTATGGCATAGCTATTCCAATATGCATAATAAAATTATTGATCTTTAAGTAATCCATGTCTCACTCCTGCTAGCACTACTCAATTTTGTTGTCTATTGCTTAATATTAAAAGCAAGAACTCGTTTACGAGAACACCATACTTCATCTAAAACCATCTTGAGAAAATTGAGTTTGCAAACCAATCTTAGTAGTATGTCACGGCCAACACTGAAGACGTTAACGAAATCCTGGAAGCAGGTTTTTTTTTTTTTCCGCAGCACACTGTACTACTCTTCCTCTACATCTGAGTTTACAATGGCCATAGATACACAATAAAAATGTAAACAAGAAATTTGATCCTATAATTCAAGAGGGTAAGGAAAACATTTTTAAAATGAAGATTTTATTATAATTTGAATTTTTCAACTGAAAGCTCCTGCAAAGCAATATTAGATTGATAACAGATGTGTAGGCCACTTATCACATGTATAGCGACAATATTCCGAATTGATATAAGCAAACATTAAATAACTATTTTACATAGCCTTCAAATAATAAGAAATTTGATAGCATATATTTGTTGAAGATAAACTAGTATGTAGATGGACTAAGACACTAATTTTCTTTTCGATCTTGCTGCCTTTGGGATAACTAAATCCTATTTCTTGACCATTGACCCTCCACCCAAAACCATCAGAAAAAAAAAAAATCTTCAGGCTTTGTCTTATTACCGTTGCTAATTCAGCTATTATATCTTTGTCTAGATTATAATGGGTCCATCTGATCATCCCCAATTTACCAACAAAAAGCTAAGATAAATTATGTATACACCCTGTAATTTTGGATCAATTATATTTAGATCCAAAATTTTAAAGTATTAACCATAAAATTTAAATTCGTTGAATGATAAAAATGAAGTGCTTTGAGATCTATGCAAGTAGATGGATGACAGAGAATGAAATGCTTTGAGATCTATGTGGATGGATAGATTATAGAGGATGGAATATTTTGAGATTTATATAGATAGATGAATATTAGAGGATGGAGTGCTTTATGAATAGTCATGGTTATGATAATATGGAAGGAAAATATGAAAAATTGTACAAAAAGGTTACTGCAATGGTCCACATAACGCTTTCGTTAAATTGATCATGGAAGGCTTAAATTTTGGTCACACCTATCACAAAGAATAAAGCACCAACAAACCCGAGTAATGCAGAGCAGAGATTGTTCTTATATAATTCTTATAGAATTCTATAAGAATTCTTGGCGACTGGATGACCACTTCCATTCTTGCAGAGCGGAGATTGATGTCCTCATTGCGACAACAATTTGGATACTATGGAAGGAATGGAATAACGATGTTTTGACTTTCATGCCTTTCTATCGATTTTTGTGGCAAGAAATGTCACTAAGATGTTCTTATCCTAGACTGAACACCTGCCTGCCAATAAGAGTTCTTCAGTTAATCAGGTTTTGATTTGTATGATGGAACTACTTAACCAGCAGCATCATCCCAGCATCAACTCAGTAGCTCCTCTGGATTAAACTAACCAGGGTGTCAGTTATTCATTTCTTATATATGGTCTCCGTGACACCTCCTCTCACCAAAATGTATAGGATACGAAGTTGATAATCTCTCACCAGGATTATACTATGACATAACTAAATTACTGTATTTATTATATTATATTAATGACAAACCCTTGGGTTAGGTCTTCCCTGACTCATTTCATCAAAAAAAAAAAAAAAAAAACGAGTAATGCAGTGCTGGAGTCCCCAGCCGAGCATAATCTGTCTGAAAAAGCCTCAGAAAAGGAACCGCCTCCCATATCCGAGATCATGTATCTGTCCGAATCTTTGGGAAGAAACCGACCATATTTGTCAAAAGTCTAAAGTAGAAGACCCAAGTTTGTGGCATCTTCGTATGATCCTACCCTGATAGCTATGACCGAGATTTTAAATTATTCGCATTAATCCCATTGGTCTGAAATCGATGAAAGTTCCTTCCATTCCCCTTAGCTCAGGTGGATTTACCATCTACTATAAATCTTAAACCTCTACCATCCACCCTGCAAGCATAGAGAAACTCCTCCTCCTCTAATCCAAAGTTATTAGAGAGAATTAAAAAGCCTAAAAAGAAGAGAGAAACTAGGAAAGATGGGAGAAGGTAAGAAGTCCTTGTTTCTTCTTTGGCAACAACAAGACACACGACAGGGGCCATGACGCAGAGACGGAACCCAGGCAGCCGAGGAAGGGTCGCGAGCAAGAGAGGAAACCGAGGCACCGGAGGGTTGGCCATGATGCAGAAATGGAACCAAGACATCCCAGAAAGATTCGACCCAGCGACGATGACCGGAGGCATTGGGTTGCTGAGCCCGATATCGATAGGAAAGCTCAAGAGTTCATCGATAGAGAGCACCGCCGGATGGTCCCCGAGCAGAACTTCTGGTGGTTTAGCTGCCTTCCACATTATGATCTGTTCTTCATCTCTTTTATAATTAAGTAGCTTTTTTGGTCCCCTTAAAGGGTGACATATTTGGCTTCTTAACATGCGATAGGATGGGAAACAAAGGTAGTGACGTGTCTTGGTGATCGCTCCACGTTCTGTTTCTTAAATTCTATGTCATGTTGTAAGCTTGGATAAGTATCATGTTTGCCAATCCTTTTTTTGTTTGCTGTCGGTGGATGTTTCGACCACTTGGCATACGTCTCGGAACAGTATTCTAAATTAATATAAACAAACATTAAATAACTATTTTATATAGCCTATGAATAATAAGAAATTGGATACCCCTTCCCCGCGCACAAAACTTTGCCTCGTTGCTGATTCAGCTATTGTATCTTTTCCTGGACTGTAAATTGAAATGGGTCCACCTGATATTCCCCTAATTTATCCAAAAAACAATAAATTACAAACACACGCCTCCAAATTTAGGCTATTTATACTTGGACTCCAAACATTTAAAAAATACAAGTTAACCATCAAATTTAATTTATTATAATGTGACCCAGCTATCCAACTCCATCACAAAATATTATTATAAAGAAGTCGCAAGGTAACTAAACTTTTGTAAAATTTCGAAACCACCCTTCCCACTTAGCAAGGAACTCTTATTTTGGCATGAACCAAAAGGAAGTGCTTTGAATCTATATGAGCAGACGAATAAAAGAGGGTATAGTATTTGGAAAATTGTGCAAACAGATGAATGATAGAGGATGGAGTACTTTAACAGCTGTGCAAATAAATGGATGATAAAAGATGAAGTGCTTTAAGAGTTGTACAGATAGATGAATAAAAGAGGATGGAAGCTTTGAGATCTGTACAAGCGGATGGATGACAGAAGATGGAATACTTTGAGATCTGTGCAGGTAAATGAATAATAGAAGATCGGATTCTTTGAGATCTCTGCAATAGATGGATAATACTGGGCGAAGTGCTTTGGAATATATGCAGCTCAAATAGACAACAGTGGATGGAATACTTGAAGCAAAGTTATTAAACCTGGCCTGGCCCGATCGGTCGGATCGGAAACCCGCTAACTCGGCCATGGGATCGGGCCGGTTGCCTAATTGAACCGGTTGGGCTTAAAATCCGATGAAATTCGGACGAACCAGCCGGTTGGACTGCGAACCGTTGGACTCGATAAAATCCGGTTGAGGTAAAACTCGATTTCATCTTTCCGATCCCAGCTTTCGAGTTCAAACCCACGGCATCTTCGCCTTCCTCGGTGACCACGTCAGCAGCAGCGGCAGCGAAAGGAGAGTGTGGACGGGCCGACGAGAATGAGGATCGAGCAAACGGCAGTAGTCAGGACTGGAGACAAGCCGACGAGGACGATCGGAGCTCCGATGAGTTACAGCGGCGTAACCTCTTTTTTTTTCAAATCTCCGATGAATAGGCCCAAGATCGGCCCTCTGCCTCCTCCATCCGCAACCTCCTCCTTTCGCTTCCTTCTTCTCCGCTTGACCCACTCTGCCTCCTTCTCTATCGACCGAGACCTCCCTCTGCCTCCTCCTCCTCCGCTCGGTCCCTTCGCCTTCTCCTCCTCCACTCGACCCCTCCGTCTCCTTCTCCCCATCCGGGACCTCCCCTCCGCCTCCTCCTCCGCTCGGCCTCTCTTCCCTCCGTCTCTTCCTCCTCTGCCATTTGGGACATCTTCCCTCTGTCTCTTCCTCTTCCGCTCGACCCCTCCGCCTCCTTCTCTGCTCGACCCCTCCACCTCCTCCTCCACTCGGCTCCCTCTCCCCTCCGCCTCCTCCTCTTCCTCCGTATGGATCCCCTCCCTCTGCTTCCTTCCACCGATTCAACCGTTGATCCGATGGTTGGACCATTGATCCGATGTCTTGTCCGGATCGGATTTAATAACATTGCTTGGAAGTCTATGCAGAGGGACGTGGGGGATAGGGCTTCAATGAACCCAATCTGACAACCTTTGACTGACATTGCTAAATAGGTTGGACTAACCCATCCCACTCTGCACCCGCACGCCAAAGACTCGCAGCTTTCGGTATATTTAATCCATCAATGTTCCATGAGGATGGTGGTTGGCAACTAACCCTCGTGGAAAGAGAGAGTTCCCTGGCTCCCTCAACCGTCCAAGTCGTGACTCTGGTACCGTCTATAAAGAGGTGTGAAACACAATCGCGTATTTCTTGACGCGTATGAAGAAGTCCTTGCTCCTAGAAAGCAATATTAGATTGATAACAGATGTTTAGACCACTTGTCAGACGTGTAGGAACAATATTCCAAATTAATACAGGCGAACATTAAATAGCTATTTTATATAGCCTGCAAATAATAAAAACTTAATTTGATAATACTTTTTTTTTTTTTTGTAAGATAGACTAGTATGTAGGTGGACTAAGCATCTAATTTCTCTCAATCTTGCTGCCTCTGGGATAACTAAACCCTATTTCTTGACCATTGACTCTGCACCCTCCCTCCTCCTAGAAAAAACCTTCAAGCATGAATTGAAAGGGTCTGCTTTGAGATCTATGTGATCAGATAAATGACAAAAGATGGAGCATGTTAAGAGCTGTGCAGATGGATGGATGATAGAGAATAGAGTGTTTTAAGATTTATGCATGCAGATTGAGATGCGATAATAGAGGATAAGATGCTTTGAGATCTTTGCATGCAGATGAATAATAAATGGAGTGTTTTGAGATCTGTGCAGGCATATGAATGATAATTATTGGAGAGCTTTAAGATTTGTGCAGCATATGGATGTCAAATGATGGAGTACTTAAGATCTATACAGATGGATGATTAATGATAGAAGATGGAGTATTTTGAGATCTATGCAAACAAATGAATGACAGATAATGGAGTACTTTGAAATCTGTACAAGCAGATGGCTAATAAATGATAGAGAGATTTAAGATCTATGCATGTGGATAGATGACAAAAAATTGAGTATTTGAAAACAATGCTAAAGTATGGATGAATAAATAATAAAGAATAGAGTACTTTGAAATCTATATAAACGGATAGATGAGAGAGGATACTGTGCTTTGAGCTCTATGTAGATGGATGCTTTAACATCTATGCAAGTGGATGAATGATAGATGATAGAGTGCTTTAAAATCTGTGCAAATGGATGGATGATTGAGAATAAAGCATTTTGAGATCTATGCAAATGGATGATAATAAAGTGCTTTAAGAGTTGTGTAGATGGATGAATAATAAAAAATGAAGCGCTTTAAGATCTATATAAGCAGATGGATCACAAAAAATGGAGTGCTTTGAGATTTGTGCAGAGGATGTATGATAGAGGATGGAGTGCTTTGAGATCTATGCAGGTAGATGATTACTAAATAATGGAGCGCTTTATGAATACCCGCGGTTATGATAATGCGGAACTTTTTATCAAGGGAAATATGAAAATATGAAAAATTGTACTAAAGATTATTGCAATGGTCAGCATACTGCGCTTGTCTAAAGTGAGCATGGGAGGCTTAACATTTTGGTAATATCTATAAAAGTGAAATAAATAAGGATGAAAGTAGTATAGATATTTTTCATTCAGATTCGTTTTCGTATCCGAATTAATTCGGATATGAACAAAAATTTGAAGATCCGACTAATATTTGTATCCGTGTCCATATGCGTAAAAAAAAATAGATATGGATATGGATAGACAACCATCTGATCCGTATCCGAATATCCGAATATCTACATATAATCCTATATAATTTTATATAGTACTTATTAATTTTTTTAAAATATACAATCATATAAATATGTTATTAATTTAATTTATCATTTATTTAGTAATATTTTTGATTCCCATAAAGTTTACTTGTTTAAGTTATATCCGTAATTACATCTATACTTTCAGTATCTGAAATGTATTCATATCTATTTAAACAATATGGATATAAATTTTTATATTTGAATAATATCCATATCCATATTTGTATTCATCAGACAAAACAAATATAAATTTGGATATGCTGGGATTCAATCCGTATTCGATCTGATTTCAGCCCTAAAACTAAAGCACCAACAAATCCAAGTAGTGTAGTACTGGGGATCCCCACCGAGCATAATCTATCTGAAAAAGCCTTAGAAAAGGAACCGTCCCATATTTGAGATCAGATCACGCATCTGTCTGAATCTCTGAGAAGAAACCGACCATATTGGTCACAAGTCTAAAGTAGACGACCCAAGTCTGTAGCATCTTGATATGATCCTACCCTGATATATTGCTATGACCGAGATTTCAAATTATTCGCATTAATCCTATTGGTCCGAAATCGATGAAGGTTCCTTCCATTCCCCTCAGCTCTACTACTATAAATCTCAAACCTCTGCCATCCACCCTGCAAGCAAAGAGAAGCTCCTCCTCTAATTCAAACTTGTTAGAGAGAAAGAGCCTTCCGAAAAGAAGAGAGAAACCAGGAAATATGGGAGAAGGGAGGAGGCCCTTGTTTCTTCTTCGGCACCCGCAAGACACACAACAAGGGCCGTAATGCAGAGACGGAACCCAGGCAGCCGAAGAAGGGCCACGAGCAAGAGAGGAAACCGAGGCACCAAAGAGTTGGCCATAATGCAGAAATAGAACCAAGACATCCCAGAAAGATTCGGACGAGCGACGATGACCGGAGGCATTGGGTTGCCGAGCCCGACATCGACAGGAAAGCTCAAGAGTTCATCGATAGAGTGCACCGCCGGATGGTCCCTGAGCAGAACTTCTAGCGGTCTAGTTGCCTGCCATGTCCGAATCTTGAAATCCTTGATTCATTAGGATCTCTTCTTCATCTGTTAATTTTATCGTTAAATAGCCTTTTTGGCACCCTTAAAGGGTAACATATATGGCTTGTTAACAGGTGATATGATGGAAAGCGAAGGTAGTAATGTGTCTTGGTGATCAGTCCATGTTTGTGTCTTAAATTCTGTGTCATGTTGTAAGCTTGGTTAAGTGTTATGTGTGCCAATCTATTTGGGTTTTGCTACGGTGCTTCAAAGTCTATTTGAATATTTATTATAATTTTTTTTTAACGGTTCATTTCATGATGGATAGCAGTGATCTGTTTATTAGCAACTAACTTTGTGCATGGTTGATGCAGTAAATAACTTAAAGTTCAGATATAATTCAAAATTAAAAAAAATAGTACGTGCCACCCAATATTCTTTTCTCCTCCTTCTTTCCTCTTTCCAATAAAGCACCACCCCTCTCGCTCGGGGTTGGTATGTGGTGGCGGGGAGGTGAGCGGTGGAGGAGGAAAAAAGGGGGCAGGAAGGTGGCTTCTAGAAGATGAGCGGCGGAGGAAGAGGAGAAGGAAAGGGGCGGCAGGCCCAAATGACGGCGAAGAAGGAGGAAGGAGGCAAGGAAGCAATCGGCAGTGGTGGGAGGCGAGCAACAAGCTTGATCAGCGGAGAGGTCGGTGGCTGCGGCGAAGAGGAGGAAAGGGGTGGCTACAGCGGGTTGCTCGATTAGTAGAGAGGTGCGCGAAAGAAGAGGAGAAAGGGGCGGTTGTGATGGTGGACCCAAGCGACAGAGAGATGGGCGGCGTGTAGCAGCAGGGCCAAGCACCAGAGAAGTGGGTGGAGGGAAGGGGTTGGCATACGGTGGCGAGGAGACAAGCGGTGGGTGGGTGCGAAGAAGCCATGGGTGGTGTTGCGGGAGGGGGGGGAGGCAGCGATGGGAGACGGGTGGAGGAGGAGGAGGAGGAGGATGGGGGAGCGGCAACGAAAGGCAGGCGGCGGCCAGGAAAACGAAAAAAAAGAAGGATAATTAAAAATAATAAAATATTAATTTTTAAAAAAAATAAATATAAAAATAATAATAGTGCAATGGCTTAAAAGCCTTTAATAATAAAATAATATTATGGAGCATCGTAGCAAAACCCATCTTTTTTAATTTTTGGGGTGTAATTCTTGTGTTTGCCAATCAGCTCAGGTTTATCAAAGAACACTTATGTTGTAAACTTGCTTATGCCAAGCACAACCATTCAAAGAGAAAATTGTCATAAATTATTCGTGGAGTAAATCCAACAAAATCACATTCAACCAAAAGTAATCTAATGGATGTTTCAACCAGTCGTTATATGTACCGGAACAATATTCCAAATTAGTGTAAACAAACATTAAATAACTATTTTATATAGCCTATAAATAATAAGAAATTAGATAATACATGTTTTTTTAAGATAAACCAGGATGTGGGTGGACTAGCCAGCCCACTAATCTTCTTATGAATCTTGCTGCCTTTGGGATAACTATATCCTATTCTTGACCATCGACTTCTCCCTTCCCCACGCACGAAACTTTGTTTTGTTACCATTGCTGATTCAGCTATTATATCTCCGTCTAGATTGTAAATTGTAATGGATTCAACTGATAATCCCCTAATTTACCCCCAAAAAAAAAATATAGATACATGCCTCCAAGTTTGGGCCGTTTCTAGTTACACTCCAAAAAGTGCAAGTTAATCACGAACTCATTGTCACGTGGCCTACCCATCTATTTCCATCACAAATATTATCATAAGAAGGTCACATGCATGATTACTAAATTTTTGTAAAATTTCTAAATTGCCCTTCCTAATTAACAAGGAATTTTATTTGGTGTGAATTGAAAGGGAGTGCTTTGAAAACCGTCTAAGATGAATGATAAAGAATGTAGTGCTTTGAGATTTATGCGAATGGATGGATGATAGAGAATGGAAAGCTCTAAAAGCTGTGTAGGTAGATAGATGATAGAGCATGGAGTGCTTTGAAATATATACAGATATCTAGATGATAGAGAATGTAGTGTTTTGAGATTTGTGCAAGCAGATGAATGGCTAAGGGAGTGGTTTGAGATATGTGCAAATATATGAATGATAGAAGATGGTATTTTTTGAGATTGTGCAAATGGATAGATGATAGTGGATGGAATGCTTTGAAATATATGCAGATCAAATAGATGATAAAAGATAGAATATTTTGAGATTTATACAGATGGATGAATGGCATAGGATGAGTTGCCCAGTCCTTCAATGAATCGAACTTAACAACCTTTGGCCGATGTTGCCAAATAGATTGGACTAACCCATCCCACTTTGCACCCGCACCACAAAGAGTCGCAGCTCTTGGTATATTTAATCCATCAATGTTCTATAAGGATGGTGGTTGGCAACTAACCCTCGCAGAAAGAGAGAGTTCCTTGGCTTCCTCAACCATCCAAGTCACCACTCCAGTGCCGTGTATAAAGAGGTGTGAAACATAACCACGTATTTTTTGACGCGCAAAAAGTGCTTTTTTTCTCACCTTTGAATAAAGGCTATGAAAGCAGGAAGCTATTGCAAGCTACCGCTGCGCCCCGCGTATGGTGGCCCAGCCATCACGTGACACTCACCTGACCTTATATATTCCCTAATTACCACATGATAGGGCGCCACGCCAACTATCTCATCTCGTTTATGTGGGCTAATTATTGAGGTGAGCAAATGATGAATGAAGCCTAAAAAAATTGAGACAAGATAATTTATACGGTGCATGTAATGTAGGATATAATTTTCACATTATAGGTCAGGGAGCTAAGTCAAGATTGATGGTGATACTTATTTTAAGATGCGATTCAAGTGGAAAATGGATAGGTAAGGATAAATTAGTGACCAAGGCATTATCACAAATGCATACCAATCTAGCTAGGATAAATTAATAGAATTCTCATATGAGCTCTTCGACACGCAAATGATAGGGCCCGCACAGCTGCCCTCTAAACACACAGCTAACACATCTAAAGACCCAAGGAGTCCCATAGGCAGAGATGTGCACCGCAAACTCGGACCAGTCCCAGCAAGCCAAGCGTTGGGACTCGTTCAAACTCGTAACCAGCAAACAAACTAACTAATTCTATCAGCCTGAGTGTTCAAAGTTGTTGGAACCCATACAGACATACGTTTAGCCGCATATGACCAATGCACTAGGTAGATCATAGATATTTATATCGGGCCCATGAACACAAAAAAAACCTTCTGCCTAGCCTTTTTCTGCATAAGATTCTAGATCATGAGCAATAGTATTAGAGTAAATCTGGTCCACAGCTCATGTGAACTAAACAATTTCGAACACAAGCCCATTTGAATTGATCGCAGACTGATTGTGATATTTTATGATTGGATGTAAATAGATTTAAATACTTGGTCTGGTTAAGTTGCCATGATTTAAATGGAAGGATCATACGAGGATTCATGTGGGCATGCGTTTAGCCCCAAATCTATTATACACTAGATAGATCTTGAGTATTTATATGGAGCCAACGAACCTAAAAATACCATACAGCTAGCTTTTTTGGATAATATTGTATATTATTACAAGAATAGTTGAAACTTGAGAGAGATCATGCGGTATAAATTTGAACTAATCTTTGTGGGCTGAGTGCCAAAAAAAAGTTCAAATATGAAAGCATCAAAAAAATTATGCCAAAAATAGTTCCAAATATGAAAGCATCAAAAAGATAATCTCTTGATTTTCCCTATTATATATAATTGATTAGGAGCTATTTTAACCTATTTTCTCCAAAATATCATTGGATGTCGAAAGTTTTCTATGGTAAAAGCCAAAAAGTTGTTCGAAGGGACGCATATTCGGGGAAAGATCGCGGCAATTTTTTTCCTTGACGGTCCATATTACCGTGAAGAAGTAGTAATCTTTTGCAGCAGCGAAGAAAGTAATTAACCTTCTTACTTTAAGGATTATAGTTTCTTCGTGGAAGTTTCTTGCCATTGGAAACGTGGCTGGGAATGAACGAGATTCCTTTAGAATATGAATTGGGTTAGAGGCTTCTTGATACAATGGGAGAAAACCACCGGCCTGATTTAGGCATCTGTCAACTGGATGAGATGGCATCAGAAGTCCTTGCCTTTCTTTCGTGAAATTAGTGAGGGAGTCCATAAGTATGATTTATTAGCTGGTACAGTAAGAAAAGCGGAGTCACAGGGACGGCATTAACGTCACATATTAATGTGAAGAACATGTATAATAGCAGTAGACTGCAAAATTCTACATTGTAACGGTCATTTACATCAGTTACAGTTCTGCTAGCCTGAAATCATGTGATAAATTCCTTTTACTTTATTATTCTGATTTCGAAGTTGATTTTTTTATGTTTTCCTGATCGATCATTAGTTTTTGGATGTGAAAGATATCGGAAGCGAATATATACCTCAAATAGATTACATTAGATTGCATAATATTCCACCACTTTGAATTAATTGAATCACATGGGAAGCTCTCTTAGCTCCATAAGTACATCAGCAGAAATTTAATAATCAACCTCCACCATTGCAGATGACCCCAGCTACATAGAAATTTACTCCGTAGCCTTCCTACAAAAAACTAGTATTCTTCAACGATACTTTTTGGACCAAGAACGTGCGTGTAAAGAATCATAAAGTTTTCTCAAAAAAATTAAACAGAATCAATATATTGAATGACCTTTACCAACTCCTGAGGAAGACAACTAGCTTTATACGTTAGAAGGGAGCGGAGGAATTTCTTGCCATGCTCCAATGGCCAATTCTGGCAGGTGGATTGCCCTCTCTGGAGCATACACAATAGCTATTTTGACCATACCTACCCTGTCAATCTAGTGCTTTAGCCTCCGCCATGCTTTGCCTATCAGTAGCCAATTCACACTTCTGTCATTAGTTAAATCAGAACTCATGGTTATGAGAATGTGGAAATTAACATTTTATCCAGGGAAATATAAGAACATGGAAAATTGTACTAAAGATTATTGCAATGGTCAACATATATAATGCTCAAATTTAAAATGATCATGGAAGGCTTAAAATTTTGGTCATATCTACAGGGAAATAAAACACCAACAGACCCAAGTAATGCAGCAGTGGAGTTCCCGAGCCGAGCATAATCTATCTGAAAAAGCCTCAGAAAAGGAACCGCGTCCCACATCTGATGAGATCATGTACGGGTCAGATTTTCTTTTTTCGTAAATCTGTCAGAATCTTGGGGAAAAAGCCGATCATATTGGTCAAAAGTCTAAAGTAGAAGACTCAAGTCTGTGGCATCTTCGTATAATCCCACCCTGATAGCTATGACCGAGATTTCAAATTACTCACATTAATCCCATTGGTCAGAAACCAACGAAGGTTCCTTCCATTCTCCTAAGCTCAGTGGAATTCCTTTCTGCTATAAATCTCAAACCTCTACCATCCACCTTGCAAGCAAAGAGAAGCTCCTCCTTTCGAACTTACTAGAGAGAGAAAAAGCCTTCTAAAAAGAAGAGGGAAACTAGGAAAGATGGGAGAAGGGAGGAGGTCCTTGTTTCTTTTTTGGCACCAACAAGAGACACAATAGGGCCCATGAAGCAGAGGCAGGAACAAGGCAGCCGATAAAGGGCCGTGAGCAAGAGAGGAAACCCAGGCACCAGAGAGATGGCCATGAAGCAGAAATGAAGCCAAGACATCCCAGAAAGATTCGACTGAGCGATGATGACCGGAAGCATTGGGTTGCTGAGCCCGATATCGACAGGAAAGCTGAAGAGTTCATCCATAGAGAGCACCGCCGGATGATCCCCGAGCAGAACTTTTAGTGGTTTAGTTGCCTTCCATATCAAAATCTTGAAATCCTTCATTCATTATGATCTGTTCTTCGTCTATTTTATAATTAAGTAGCTTCTTTGGCCCCCTCTTTAGATAAGTAGATGGCATATATATGGCTTGTTAAATAGGTGATATGATGGGAAACGAAGGTGGTAATGTGTCTTGGTGATCGGTCTATGTTTTGTTCTTAAATTCTATGTTATGTACTGAGCTTGGATAAGTCTAATGTTTGCCTTTTTTTTTGCCTTTTTCGGTGCAAGTCTTATGTTGACCAACCAGCTTTTAAGAAAGCAGCTTTAAGCATAGAACAGTTACGCAGGTAAACTTGCTGGTACCAAGAACAACCATTCAAAGAGAAAGTTGTCTTAAATTATTCATTGAGTAAATCCAACAAAATCACATTCAGCCAAAGGTTACTTAAGAAATTATAGCTGAATGAAACTAAGAATTATTTGTACCATAGCTATTCCAATATGCATAATAATTTCCTTGTTGCTAAACCAAATGCAATCGAGCTAATCGCAGTTGTTGTTATTTTCCGCTTGCAAGATACTCATGCCGAGGGAGCATGGTTACGTGAAAGAATTATTGATCCTTAAAGTAAACCATATCCCACTCCTATCGGCACTACTCAATTTTGTTGTCTATTTCTCAATATTAAAAGCAAAAACTCGTTTATGAGAACATCATACTTCATCTAAAACCACCTTGAGAAAAGTGAGTTTAAAACCAACCTTAGTAGTATGTAATGCACCTAATTATTCATGACATCTCATAGCCAACACTGCAGACATCAAGTAAATCTTGTAGCAGTTCTTTACTCTCAGCATATTGTACTCTTCTTCTAAATCCAGGTTTACAATGGCCATAGATGCATCATGAAAACATAACCAAAAAATTTTATCCTATAATTTTAGTCGGTTCGCAAAAACATATTTTAAGATAAAATTTATTATTATTTAAATTTTCGAACCACAAACCCCTAGAAAGCAATATTAGATTGATAATAGTTGTTTAGACCGCTTGTCATATGTGTGGGAACAATATTTCAAATTAACATAAATAAACATTAAGTAACTATTTTATATAGCCTACAAATAATAAGAAATTAGATAATACATGTTTTTTTAAGATGAGCTAGCATATACGTGGACTAAGCCACTAATTTTCTTATCAGTCTTGCTGCTTTTGGGATAACTAAACCCTCTTCCTTGACCATCGACTCCGTCCTCCACTTCCACAAAAGAAACAAAAGAAAAGAAGCATTAGGCATTGTCCTATCATCATTACTGCTTCAGCTATTGTTCTTTGCGTAGATTGTAATGAGTTCATTTGATCATCCCTTAGGCTGCATTTGGTGCATCACTAAGCAATCTTAGAAGATAATATAGATTAACATCAATTAAATTATCAATAATATTAATTACTATATTCGGTATACACAGATAATGTTACAGTAAAATTACTGAAAATCTTAGTTGATATGCTTGGTATGATAATTAGATTACCGATAATGTGAAATTGAATTTTAAATATCCCAGTAATTTACTCTGGTGCTCTTCTTTCTCCCTGATGAGAGGCAACAGAAGTGGTGTGGGTGTGGTGATGGCACAGAGAAGCGAAGGATCGGAGGGTGTGAGGAACCGCGAGCGCGGGGGAGGGCGTGGGGCAGCCACTCTCTTGGCTATCCATGTACCAAGGACCCAACGTGGTGCCATGCTGCACCTCTCTCGTTCCCCTCTTTGCCTCTCCAATGGACATCTGTGGAAGGTTCCCTAAAAGTGCCGCCGCCTCCTCCATTAATGGCACCACCCAAGTCCAGGCATCGGATGCCCTCCTGCACCCTATCCGACACATGAATCTCCTCTTCTCCACCCTCTTCGTGGCCTCCCTCATCTTCCTGATGTGGCGGTGGTGCAAGAAGATCCACTCATCAGCGTCGCTCCACATCATCGATCTTTTTGAGCTCCTTGCCATCGTCAGCCTCGTCGCCTCCCTCATCTACCTCATCTCTTTCTTCAGTATCACCTTCATCCAGTCCAACATCTCCTCCCACCATGAGGATGACTTCCTCCTCATCCATGCCTTTGGCCCCACTACCACCCCCCCCCCCTCCAATCATTAGTCCCTTAGCCGCTACCTTAGCCAACGCCTTAGTCCCCTGCTCCCTTCTCTATAATGCTGCCCTTCCCTCAAGAAAATGCTGGCCATCATCAAGGAACACTACAACAAACAAATTATTAGCGACAAAAATTTTCATCACTAATAATCTATTTTCGTCGCTAATAATTATTAGCAACGAAATATTCATCGCTAATTATTCATCGTAAATAATCACATCATTGATAATATTTTACAACAAAAAAATATTTCATCACTAATAAACGATATTTGCAACGAATAATTTTCATCGTTAAAATATTTCATCAAAAATTTTAATCATAAAAAAATATTTATAATGAATTATAATATAGCTAAAAATAAATATTAATAGCCATAAAACTTATTCATCGTTATTAATTTAATTAAAATATTTTTGAAATAAAATTTTTAAAAACTTTTAGCAATGAAAAATTTTCATCGTAAAAAATATTTTTTA
>KE508228.1:32381-49406 GCA_000441515.1 Elaeis oleifera | reverse complement strand
TCCGTAACAAACTCCTGAACGGCCCACCACCAGGTGGTTACAGGCGTCGCCATCAAGTCTGTTACGCCCTCTGCCTATAAATAGGCCCCCAGATACGTTATTCTCTAAGCTCTAGTCTCCATCTCAAAACTCTGTTAAATTCTCCGTTCGAGCACTCCATTCTTGTTGAGGCAGAGAACTGACTTGAGCGTCGGAGGATCTTGCCGGAGCAATCCCACCTCCGGTTTAGACTTCTTTTGCAGGTCCCGGCGGCGACCGCGGCACCCTCGACTCCAGCATCTCCGACACCAGCGGATTTTTGCAGCAACATATACCATGATATGTACGAGACTAGATGTGGCATACTTCCTAGGAGTAGTGTGCAGATACCAGTCTGATCTAGAAAAAAAATTATTGGAAGGTCGTAAAGATCATTCTTAAGTATTTAAGAAATACTAAGAACCAGTAGCTTGTGTATGGTGAAACTGACTTGAAACTGGTGGGGTTCACCGACTCTAGCTTTCAGTCAGACCATGATGATAGTAAGAGTGTGTTGAGTTATATTTTTATCCTAAATGGTAGAGCGATCTGCTGAAAAAATTTCAAGCAGCACACTCTGGCAGACTCTGTTTGCGAACCAGAGTATATCACGATATCCGATGCTGCAAAGGAAGCTGTATGGTTGCGGAAGTTCATCAGCGAGCTCAGAGTGGTATTCTCTGTTGATGGTCCTATCTTGTTATACTGTGACAATACTGGAGCCATTGCTCAAGCCAAGGGGTCGAGATCCCATTAGCGTACCAAATATATTCTACATCGCTATCACCTTATCCGGAAGATCATGGATCGAGGTGACGCCGACCTTCAGAAGATCAACGAGAAGGAGAACCTGGCCAACCCATTTACTAAAGCTTTCAGAATCAAAGAGTTCGATGAGCACAAGTCGAAGATAAATTTTGATACTGTACTAATTGGCTTTAGTCCAAGTAAGAGTTGTTGAAAAATATGTCTCAAAGCTAATCATTAGACGATTGTGCTCATCTTATAAATTGTATATAAATTTTATTAATAAAATTATTTGATATTTTATTATAAATTATCCATCTTTGAACTCTTGTATTGTAATGAAGTCTTTAGAACTATAATTAATTGACAAAGGAGGATTTGTCATTAAGTTCTTAAAAATGTTCGTAACCAAATGATACGCTATTAATAGGACGATAGCGATATCAAGTATAGGTTATTGTGTGCCATATGAGTAGGTTGTCCTCTTAACCAAAGAGTGTGGAGATACTGTTATGGTATACAGATAGAATATAGGAGTATATTTGCATCGAACGTGACCATGTACCGAGCACTCTGCTGTCAAGAGTAGCTTGTGAAGGATACGGATATAAGTGTCCCTCCGACCTGAGACCACTATGGTGACTTGTAAGAAACTCACTATACTTTAGTACTAGACCACTTGAGTTACTAACTCAGTGATGGAAGGTTACTGGGTGCAGTCAAATACTTATCAAATCGGTGTACGAGTCAAGATGGAATTAACCCCTCTGAATTAGTAGGAGATCTGCATCAGTGTATTTCAATTCAGTAAAATTTTGGTCAGGATAATCCATGAGATAGATTTGAAAAGTTGAAATACAATATGGTTGACTAAACTAGGATTGACAGTTAAAATCTTAGGTTGCCTTGAGCATTTAGATCAAAGGGATGAATTATACGGTAACCATATGCCAGTAGGTTCTAGAAAGTTACTTTGCAATACTTCGATGTATCCGGTCGTCGGGTCATCATTGCTAGATGGTTATATCGATTGATATAAAAGTTATTCTTATGCTATCAACTTAGGTTCGAACCATTGGGATCACACGCAATAGAAGATTTGATCAGATCTGATGGCTGAAGAGTTCAATTGGATTGTGACTCTGAAGTAGAGTCCTACTGGACTAGAACTCTGGGGGAGAGTCTCATTGAGACTGAGACTCTACTATTTTTAAAAAATTAATTAGTAATTAGATTATTAATTAACTTAATTTGATTGAGTAAAGAGTTTTGGAACAAGTTTAATTGAATTAGATTTAGTTCGACTCAGATTGGGATTGATATGATTGAGCCCGATTACAAGAGAAATTTGATCCTGATTCAATCAGAGTTTTGACTTGACTAATTTCTAATTGGATTAAAAATTTGATGAGATATTCAAATTTTTAATTGTATTAGGTTCAATCCAAATTTGATTTGGATTAGAATCAGAATTGAAAATGAAGAGTCCTTATCAACTAGGACTCTATCCTTATCTTTTGCGTCATATCTGGATCCATACCAATTTCTCCACGTCTAATTGGATTTGGGTTGTGATTTTTGGTGTTATGATAGAGAATCCAATAAGGGTGGATGGCTATAGCTGATGAGTCATAATATTATCTCTTGCCTAATTCAAATGCAATCTGAATTAGAGTTAAGATGTAAACTAAGAAAGAGATTTTTCGTATATGAAATATTGTTGGCACCATATTAATTTTTTCTTATTTTTCTTGAAAATTTTTTGGCATGTGAGACTCTAGTATCCTTCTCCATATTTTAATAATTTTTTGAAATTTTTGGGATGCCAAAAGGAGGTTTTGGTGTTGACTCTTGGTGCTCTTCCTTGGAAAACTCTAATTCTAGTCTATAAAAAGGGGTCCTCTCTCTTGGATGTCCCATGATCCATCCCTTGCTGGTTTTTTTATTTCCAGAGCCTCTTCTCCTCCTCCTCTATTCCTCCTCTTGATCCTTTCTTGCTTTGGAGTCTCTAAGGTATTTGAAGAAGGAGGAACAAATCAACTGTCGAAGTTGCTTGCAAGCTAGCACCTCCAAGTCTCCGATCTACGCCTGTCTTCGTATGGATCTTTTTATAGAGGCCAGACGACTCCGTGTGGCTGCGAGTGACCTGAAGAACACCTTTCCCACCATTGGACTAGAGGAGATCAAGATCAAATTTATTTGGTAATGATCTCTAACTTATTTTGATTCCTATGGTAGATCTAATAGTTAGATCTAGAATTTCAGCATCGATGAGATTGATATGATTTTATTTTCAGATCTACAGTACATATTTTCATATCAAAGATCATGATGTGATAGTCTAAGATAGAATCTTATACATATGATTAGGATTAAATTATTTAATTTATTATTTTTACTGCATAAAATTTTAAAATTGCATGTACTGTATTACTACATATTTCCTTCAGGTGAAAGAGTTGAGCATGCATTTATGTAGTCTTGGGATCATCTAAAATCCTAGAACAATCTTTCCACCCACTGAGCCCTACCACATGAGTAGTCATTTCCAAGGGAAGAAGCTCAAGTCCGATCACCAATAGTTCGATGTGAAGAGCTAATGAAAGCATGTGGAGAATGGGAATCCCATACTAGCTCATAGCATTTCCTTGCTATATAGAAATAATGACTATTGGGAGTGTCTGCTATCCCCAATTTAAAGTTGACCCCCTCGACTCTTCATCGGCAATAGATATTAGATCGTCAAAATAAGGCCATCACAGGAGTCACTGATTCAACTATTCATCATCCCAACATTCTATTGACATCACAAAATATGAAAAATGACTGGCTTCCTATCGGCCGATTACCTAATCTACAATCATGATGCCACAATCATGAGCATTAACTGTCCTCCTCTCGATCGCATGGTGCCAAAATAAGCGAAACCCACGTGCCTAACTATTACAAATGGTTACCAACAATTTTCTATAAAAAGGAGGTAAATGAATAGTGTTGGTAATACACTTCTGGACTAATACTCTGTCACTTTGAATATTCTATCTACTGTTCACCACTCTCCACTGATTTAAGCATCGGAGGATCCTCATCGGATATAATTTTGGTTAGTGGACTTCCTTTATAGGTTGCTTTATGTTGGAGCTAGGTGCAACAGGATATTTACCGTAACATATTGACGCACTAGGTAGGGGGCAAAGATCCAGTTATCATGATGAAAATGAGAGCCCAGAATATTTCCATCAGCTCTATTCGACAATCTTCCCGTCAAAAGTTCCTCCACCTCTGCCGACAGAGCCTAGTTCTTCGCATTCGATCATCACCGTGGATGCTCAGCAATTCGCTATCTTCGTGCAGCAAATAAAGATGCTGATAGAGGGCAGTTTATAACCTTTAGCAACAATCGAAGGAGCTCTCTTCGACCTTGATTGTTCCCTTAAATCGATGTCGCCAACCATCGACTGTCTTGTCTCGACACAGATAACAATCGATGGCGACGAAATCTCGATGGCAGTCTCATCGACGGGATTGGCCACATCACTTAGCCCATCACTTTCAACGTGCCGATCACCACCTATTCCCCCCCATAAAACTAATAAGGAGAAATGATGATGTATATTTAGAAAGCTTCTCCAAATGATGAATTGACCGTGATTGATGATTCTGAAAGCTTCTCCAAACGACAAATCGATCGTGATCGATGATTCTAAAAGCTTCTCCAAATGATGAATCGATCATGATTGATGATTCGAAAACTTCTCCAAACGATGAATCGATCGTGATCGACGATATGGAAAGCTCCCTCCAAATAATGAATCAATCCCGATCGACGATTAGAAAAGTTTCTCCAAATAATGACTATGGAACGACTTACGATCAATGGAACAATCTACAACAATATTCCTCTATGGTGGAATGATTGTCCTTCAGACATGGAATGCCAAAAATCTACAACTGTATCTTTAGTAAAGTTGTCCTTATGACATAATATATTCGAATGACATATTCAATTTTTAACATACTTTCAATTGAAATATGATACAATGAGCTCCGGCTCAAAATGATTCAACGACAAATATAAGCTCCAGCTTAAAGATGATTCGACGATAAATACAAGCTCTGGCTCAAGTCCTGAAGGGCTCAAGCAGAAAAATACCGATCTCTGGATCGAAATGAGTCTCAAGAGAACCAATATACCAACTCGACTCTGATCGGATGAAACAATATGCCGACTCAACTACGGTCGGATGAAACTATATGCCGACTCAATTATGGTTGGATGAAAGAATATGCCGACTCGACTACGGTCGAATAAAAAATATGCCAACTCGACTACGGTCGGATGGAACAGTATACCGACTTGACTATGATCGGATTGAAAAGTATGCCAACTCGACTACGATCGGATGGAAGAATATACTGACTTGACTATGATCGGACGAAAGAATATACTGACTCAACTACAGTCGAACGAAATAGTATGTCAACTCGATTACAATCAGATGAAATAGTATGCCGACTCGACTACAGTCGGATGGAACAATATACCGATTTGACTATGGTTGGTCAAAAGAATATGCCAAATCGACTCCAATCGGTCAAAAAATATTCAATAATTATCTATGACGAATAATGATCACATTCAATGAGACAATACTTAAAAAAATTCCTTCATGGCCAACTGAAGGCTACAAAAGTCAGACTGAGGTTTGATAACAAAAAGAGAGAAACTATAGTGACTGCCGCTCGGTTTCATTGACAACTTCAGTCACCACTACCACTTTGGCCTCCTGGACATCGACAGTGAGGGGGCTCGAAAGGGAAGAAACTTTCATGATTTAGCTCTCATAAGGTGAGATTTTAACACATTCACCTATCATTCCATTTTTTTTAAAGTCTGTAGGTCATGGCCAAAGTAGAGTCATCATGGCCGAACCGACGTCATCATGGCCATCATCATAGCTGTGGCCAAAATGCTATTGTCATGGTCGAAACACCATCATCATGGCCAAAGCACAACCATGACCGACCAGTGGTCATATTCAGGCCGATTAAGAAGAGGCCGATTAGTATTTATATCTATGTTGACCAGTGATCATATCTACACTGATCAGTGATCATATCTACATCGATCATTAGTCATGTCTAGACCGACCAAGAAGAGGCCATATAAATAGACTGGAGCAGGGAATCTCCAAAATATAAGCTACAGCTTCAATTGTTCAAATGCACGACTTGAGGACAAGTCACGGCTTATATCATCTAAAGACGGTGAAATGATTGTTGATCAACAAACAACTATTCAATCGACAACAAAATGTATCGACAAGATTGACTATATTTGATTTTTGATAATAAACCGATTAATGCAGTCGACTTACACCTAGCTGCAATAATAAAATGGCAATCATCTAGTACTCGATTAAAATGATCGGCTAACTTCTGATCACAAAAAAGACTACAGGCAAAGCCTGGCGGCTACAAAGAAGGTAAAAACTCGATAATCACAATTCGACTACTTCCTTTGTCCGAACCAAAAAAATATCTCGGGCTCGAAAGTGGGGGGCTATGTGGGGGTTATAACCCTTTTTGTTCTCCAACATCCACTGATTCTATATTCTCCCCTCTTTTCAATTAAATAAAGGCCACGTCCACTCCACAAATGCCACTATTGGGGTAAAATTATCCTTGCAGAAGACTCTGAAACTTGGATGATATGAAGCCTCATACGGATATCTCCGAAATATTCTTCGTCGACCTCTTGTCGGGATCCGATCCTTCTTCGATCTCCCACACCCTGAACAATTATTGCTGCCCCTAGGGCACCATTCGCCAATAATGGGTAACCAGCCTCAATCGAACCATATTCAGTTTCACTTGACGCATATTCAGTTTTCATTGCCAAGGGCCGACATTGCTTCGGCGATCATTATTTATTTCTATCGATCGTCGACTTCCAGCCCGTCTCCAGCTTGGGATTCATGGTTACTGGTTTCAGCCGACTTCTGGCCAGCCTAAGTGATACCTGCAATCATCCTCAAAATCAATCCCTTAATTTCTCATATGTCAAATCATATTAAATCCTACACAGCATGATGAAGATACAAAGGATAGGATAGTTAGGTGAAAGAGTTGAGCATGCATTTATGAAGTCTTGGGATCATCTGAAATCCTGGAACAATCTTTCCACCCACTTAGCCCCACCACATGAGTAGTCGTTTCCAAGGGAAGAAGCTCAAGTCCAATCACCAACAGTTTGATGTGAAGGGCTGATGAAAGCATGTGGAGAATGGGAATCCCATACGAGCTCATAGAGTTTCCTTGCTGTATAGATATAATGACTGTTGGGAGTGTCTCCTATGCCTGATTTAAGGTCGACCCCCTTAACTCTACATCGGCAACAGATATCAGACCATCAAAATAAGGCCATCACAGGAGTCATCGATTCAACTATTAATCACCCAACATTCTATCGACATCACAAAATATAAAGAATGGCTGATTGCCTATCGATCGATTGCCTAATCTACAATCATGATGTCATAATTGTGGGTATTAACTATCCACCCACGATCGTATAGTACCAAAATAAGTGGGATCCACATGCCTAACCATTACAAATGGTTACCAACAATTTGTTTATAAAAGAAGGTAAATGAACAGTGTTGGTAAGACACTTCTGGGCTAATACTTTACCATTTTGAATAATCTATATGCTGTTCACCACTCTCCACTAACTTAAGCATCGGAGGATCCATGTCGAACATAATTTCGATCAGTGAACTTCTTTTGCAGGTTGCTCATTGTTGGAGCTAGGTGCAATAGGAGATTGGCCGCAATAGTATGTAACTAAAAAAGGAAAGTCATAGAGCTATTAATGGTCTTTGATAGCATAATCGTCATCATACACACACACACACGCATACATACATACAATATGTATGTATGTATGTAACTAAAGAAAGAAGTCATGGAGCTATCAATGGTCTTTGATAGCATAATCGTCATCATCCTTACGATTGCTAGAATTATTGGGAATCTACAAGGAAAATACAAAAACTTTAAGAGTTAAGAATTGTTGGAAAAAGCACAGGATTTTATGCATGCATTTCAAAATTTTGTTGCGAAATAAAGATAGATTAAATATTCTAATCTACAAATACATGCATAAGCTCAGATGTTAAAACACTTACAGAAAATCTATGATATGATATAATGCATGAAAAATCTGAAATTAAAATCAACAAGCATGTGAAAAATTCAGCATAAGGAGTAGATCATATCTATAGTAACTAGGGTTCTGAACCCTATACCGGAGCGCGGGTAGATGAACACCGCAACTGAGACTCATGGATCAGAGGCTTTGCTGATCGCTCATAGCCACACAAGGTATCCAGCCTCTACGGATCATCCATATGAAGCTCTTGAATCGATCAACTTTCTGCGGGAGTGCTAACTTGTGTAGATGGATTCTGATGGCAGATCTGATTTGATCCTCTTCTTCGATCGCCTCGGATCCTTCCGATGTTGAAGATGGATTAGAGGAGATGCTAAAAGATAGAGAAAGAATCAAAAGAGAACTCTTTTCTCTCTAGTATTTTTTTCTCACCCAAAATTTTAGAACAATTCTAGGTCTCTCACTCGAAGAGGAGTTGTATCTCCTCCAATACTCATGCCAAAATGATAGCACCCATCCCAGATCCTCATGCCCCTAAGAGAGGTTCAGTTCCTCTCTTTCTCAGCTCTCTCACATAGTGAAAAGCCCAGAGAAATTGGTGCATCAAAATCATAACATTTAAGATTGCCAAATACAAAGAGAAGAGGTTGGATAGGGATCAATTTGAGTTCGAATTCAAAACTATTTTGAATTCAAACTCTATCAGATTTGATCCTCATCCAAACCCATCCAAAAAAAGGGCCGAACAAGAGGAGAAAGGTATGAAAAAATATGGGAACCATTCCCTTATTGTCACACAAAATGAAACCTTCATAAGGTGTTCGGCATGAGTGGATAAGGATAGGGACTAGGGTTTTGAATTCAAACCCTTTTGAATTCAAATTAAACCAAGCATCCTTATCCATTGTGGGCAACAACCAAGGGGTTTGCTACTAGTTTTCTCATGCACAAATCTGATTTGTGTGTTGGGATTGGCATGAAGAGAAGGTGAGGCACAAGGGAGGTAGTCCAATCACATTGGACTCTAGGGTTTAGTCAATTGCATTCTTATTAGGTTTATCCAAACCCAATCCAATTAAACCTAAATAAATCATGATGAACCTAATCCAATTAGGCTTCTATAGTCTCAATTAATCCTGATCAAATCAGAGCATTAACTGAGCCATAGTCCTGATTAAATCAAAATTTATTCTCCCTTAGCGATTAGGTCATCTCATAACCTAATCGGGTTTGACCTAATTAAATCTAATTCAATTAGACTTGATCCAATCTTTAATACTCAATCAAATTGAGTTAATCAGTGATCTAATACCTAACCAATCCTTTAAATTTACTAACATTTAGCGAATAATGTTATTGCAACTATTGCACAGGGTTAATCATCTATCGTATTGATGATTTTACCCTCAGACGATTCTCAATCGTCGATCTGTTAATTGATTGGAGAGAAACTTTTAATGTATGTGACCTCATAGGTTCGAACTTAAGCCAGTAGTATAGAAACTGATTCCTATACCAATCAAAGTAACTATCTAACAATGGTACCCGATATCTGGATAGGCCGAATGTATGCAAAGCAACACTCAGAATCTACTAGCATATGGTTACCATATAATTCATCTCTTTGACCCTTGATGCTCAAGATGATTTAGAGTTTAAATAGTCAACTTCTAACAGTATATCCATTATGTGTCTTAACCTAATAAATCTTATGACTCCTCACAAGGACTGCCCTGGCTAAGGTCTTACTAAATTGAAATACAAAGCATTCTCTCCAATCTCTTGGAGTGGTTAATTCCATCTTGACTCACGCGCTGACTTCACAAGTATTTGACTGTGCCCAAAAATCTTTCGATCCTAAATTAAAATTAATAGTCCAGCACCAAAGCACAGTAAGTAGCTTGCAAGTCACCGTGGTGATCATAGATCGGAGGGACACTTATACCCATATCCCTTCGGAGTAACTCTTGAAGTAGAGTGCTCTAGAATTGATCACGTTCAGTGAAATATATTCCTATATTTCATCTACATGCCATATCAGCATCTCCACACTCCTTGGTTAAGAGGATAACTAACTCATATAGCACACAATGACCTACACTTGATATATCTATCATCCTAGTAATAGTATATCGTTTGGTCGTAAACTCATTTAAGGACTAAACGATAAATCCTTCTTCATCGATTTAAAATAGTCCTAAAAATTTCATCATAACACAGAAGTTTGATATAGAAGATATACAAATTTATGATGAAAATTATCAAATAAATATTTATTAATAATTAATTCATATATAATTACATCAAATAGCACAACTGTCAATAGTTTGATGATTGGTTTTGAGTCATAATTTTCAATAACTCTCACTTGGACTAAAGCCAATCGGTATAGTATCATATACCCATCTTTGATTTATAATTTTTGAACTCCTTGATCGTAAAGGCTTTAGTGAATAGGTCGGTCAGATTTTTCTTTCTGTCGATCTTTTGAAGCTCGACATCATCTCGATCCATGATCTTTCGGATAAGATGGGAGCGATACAGAATATGTTTCATCTGCTGATATGCCTTGGGCTCCTTTGTCTGAGCTATGGCTCCAGTACTATTGCAGTAGAGCAGAACTAGATCATCAATGGAGGGTGCTACTCTAAGCTCATTGATGAACTTCTTAAGCCATATAGCTTCTTTTGCAGCATCAGATGTTGCGATATACTCCACCTCCCATATTGAGTCGGCCACAGTGTGCTGTTTGAAACTTTTCTAACAGACTGCTCAACTATTTAGGATAAATATGTATGCCGATATGCTCTTGCTATCATCATGATTTGATTGAAATTAAATTAGTGTATCCCATGAGTTTCAAGTCAGATTCTCTATAAATAAATCACTGATCCTTAGTATTTCTTAAATACTTAAGGATGATTTTTGTAATCTTTCAATGCTTCTTATCTGGATCTGATTGGTATCTGCTCACTACTCCTATTGAGTATGCCACATCTGGTCCCGTACATATTATGGCATACATTATAGAATCTACTATCAAGACATATGAAATTCTATTCATACGCTTTCTCTCTTGAGGGTTGTCGGATAATCTTTTTCGAAAGAAAAATTTATGGCCTATCAGAAGATAATCTTTTTAAAATTTCTATTTTGAACCGTTTCAGCATGATATCTATGTAGGCAGATTGGGAGAGCCCAAGTAGCCTCTTAGATTTATCTCTATAAATCTTCATCCTTTGGATGTAGGCTGCTTCTTCCAGATCTTTTATGAAGAATTGTGATGACAGCCATACATTTATTCTCTGTAATGCAGGGATATTATTCTCGATTAAGAGAATATCGTTCACATACAAAACAAGAAATACAACCATTGAACCATTAGCCCATTTGTATATGTAGGGTTCTTCTCCATTCCTAACGAAGCTGTACATTCTGATCACCTTATCAAAACGTATGTTCTAATTTTGAGATGTCTGCTTTAATCCATAAATGGATCTCTAAAGCTTGCATATCTTGGACTTGTCTGTGGATGTGAACCCTTTAGGTTGTATCATATACATCTCTTCATTCAGCTCTCTATTTAGGAAAGCTATCTTTACATCCGTTTACCAGATGTCATAGTCCAAATATGCTGCTATTATAAGCATTATCCGAATAGACTTGAGTACTGTCATAGAAGAAAATATCTCGTCATAGTCAATACCATAACGCTGATGATATCCTTTGACAACCAAATGAGCTTATAGGTCTCCACCTTTCTGTCTGCGTCTTTTTTCTTTTGAAGACCCACTTACATTCTATGAGTTTTACCCCTTCAAGTGGATCAACTAATGTCCACACATCGTTGACCTTCATGAACTTCATTTCAGACTTCATGGCTTCAAGCTATTTTCAAAGTCGAATCTCTGCATCATATCCATATAGGTGATCGGATCCTTGTTGTTCTTATTGAGCTCAACAGGATTTCCATCTCGGACTAAAAAATTATAGTATCTGTTCGATTGATGTGGTACTCTACCGGATCGCCTTAAGGATGGTTCTATATTGGGCTTCGAATTTGATCTAATCAAATTCAGTTCAGATTCAATCACTGGTGTCGGTTCTTTTAGCTGTCGAACTTCATCAAGCTTGACTTTAGAGGCACTTGTTCCTTCACTAAGGAACTCTTTTTCTAAAAAATATGCTTTACTGCTGACAAATATCTTTTGTTTAGTAGAAAATAAAATAATATCTCCTCATTTCTTTGGGATACTCTACAAATAACACTAATCAGACCTAGGTCCGAGCTTGTCAGTCTGTAATCATTTGACATAAGCTGGACATCTTCAAATCCTAAGATAAGAGAGGTTCGGCCTACGTCCTGACCATATCTCATATAATGTTTTACTAATTGACTTACTCAAAATATTATTGAGCATAAAATAGGCTACCTCAAGTGCATATCTCTAAAAGGAGATTGGCAGACTCGCAAACCCCATCATAGATCGAACCATATCCAACATGATTGGATTCTTTCTTTTTGAGATGCCATTATACTGTGGGGTCGCTAGAAGGATCCATTGTGAGAGAATCCTATTCTCTCCTAGATATGTCAGAAATTTACTGGAAAGATATTCATCTCTTCAGTCAGACCGAAGAGTTTTAATACTTTTTCTAATTTGTTTCTCTACTTCATTATAGAATCGTTTGAATATTTCAAATGATTCAAACTTATATTTCATCAAGTAGACATATCCATATCTAGATAGGTCGTCTGTCAATGCAATAAAATAGCTATACCCTCCTCTGGCACTAATGTTCATAGGTCCACATACATCACTATATATTAGATCTAGAACTTCACTAGCTCGTTCATCTTTTTCAGTAAAAGGTGACTTAGTCATTTTTTCAAGAAGACAAGACTCACAGATCGGTAATGATTCACAATCATTGATGTTGAGGATATTCTTTTGTGCTAACCTGTTTATCCTATTCTTATTAATGTAACTGAGCCTACAATGCTAAAGGTAGGCATCTATGACATCATCTAACTTGGGATATTTATTTTGAGTGTACAGTATATTCACAAGCTGTGATAAAATATAGATGCCATTTCTTAATTATTCTCACATTACTATAATATCATTCATAATGATATCACAATAATCATTCTTTATTGATAAACTATAACCATCTTTGGCCAAAGAGCCAATAGAGATTATATTTATAAAAAAAGATAGACAATAGTGACAATCACTCAAAATGACACTATTGAATTTGAAACAAGCTCGACGACTCCTAAAGTCAGGATTGAAACTTGACTTCCATCTCCTATATTCAAGAATCTCTCACCATTCTCAATTTTCTACTAACTTAAAATCCTTACAATGAATTGTAAATGTGAACTGAACTTTTGGTATCCAATATCTAGGTAGTGATGTCACATATAGAGAAATTACAAGGTGTTATCATATAAGCACCTTGATCAGCAACTAATTGCTTGTTTCTCTTTAGCCTATTTGGGTCATAGTTTGTCTGACTTGATTTAGCCTTAGACTTGTCTTCTAGATTGGACTCAAGACCAATATTCAACTTTTGATAATGGCTATCGAAGTTGGATCCAATAAGCTCATCACCGTCAAACAGTTATTTTTTTTAAAAAAAATATAGACCTAATTAGTATATGAATTAATTAAGCCTAAAGATATAGACTTTAGTTTAAAGATTCTTCTACTATTTCATACGAATTGATAATTTTACCTCTAATTCGAAGAATTATCTTAATTCCTTAGTGGGTACTAGAATCCAAATAGACTGTATATGGGTCCAAGTATGGCTCTACCAATCCATGTGCATCTATGGATAGATTTTTTATCAATTATTTTTTCAAATAATTTTTAGTAATTAATTTTGCCTCAGATTTTATTTTAGTAGGCTAAGGGTCTCCATTGAAAGTTTCGATTAGATCCAACCATTAACATGAACTTACTCTGTGATTCTAACTAATAAATGATCAGGTCTGAGTATGGTTCGACCAACCCAACCATTCATTAGATAGTATAGTAGAGTCATCATATAATGAATGATAATTTTATCATTCAGAGAAACACCAGATGTAAGGCACCTGTAATGTCAATTTGAAATAATGGACTACTATCATTCACCTTAATGAAAAGCTATGATCTAGTTATCTCCATAACCAGCTCATTTTATGGATCAAATAATTTAAAAATTTGGTTAACATAATTTAATAAATTAAAGACACAGACTAGCTAATCATAATTCTCCCACTGACTTCACCAAATCAGATCAAGATGAATTAGAAATAAGCTTGGTCCAAATGATAAGTCATCAATCCTCCCTAGTATTTTTCTTCATCCGAAAACCTTAAAATAATTCTGTTGGGAATTGTGTATTGTGTCCTAAAGCCAATCGTTTGACGATTATGCTAATTATAAATATACATAAATTGATTAATAATAAAATTATTTAGCCTTTTCATCATCAGGTTACATCTTCGAACGAACTCTTGTGTTGTGATGTAGTCTTTACGACTATTTTGATCGATAAAGGAGGATTTATTACGGTCTTTAAATTAGTTCATGATCAAACGATATGCTATTACTGGGATGATAGCAATATCAAGTGTAGGTCGTTGTATGCCATATGCATTGGTTGTCCTCGTAACCAAATAGTATGGAGATACTGATATAGCATGTTGGTGAGATGTAAGAGTACATTGTCATGAAATATGATCAACTGCGGAGTACTCTACAGTCAAAAGTGACTTACGAAGGGTATGGATATAAGTGTCCCATCGATCTGAGATCACTACGGTGACTTGCAAGTAACTCACTGTATTTTAATGTCAGACTATCTAAATTTCTAATTAAGTGATGGAAGGCTTCTGGATGCAGTCAAGTACCTGTCAAGTCGGTGCGTAAGTCAAGATGGGATTGACACCTCCAAATAAGTAGGAGTTATGTATCAATGTATTTCAATTTAGTAAAATCTGAGCTTGAGTAATCTATGTGATGGATTTGAAAGATTGAAATATAATATGGATGACTTATATAGGGTTGACAGTCAAACCTTAGATTATCTTTGAGCATTAGGATCAAAGGGATGAATTATACAGTAACCATACATCAGTAGGTTCTTGAATGTTGCTTCACCATCATTCGACCTATTCGGACATCGAATCTTATTACTAGATGGTTACATCGATTTGTTCAAAAATTTATTTCTGTGCTATCAGCTTAGGTTCGAACCTATAGGGTTACACTCAAAAAAAATTTTTGACTGATCATGTGGTTGATCAACGATTGAGAATAGTTTAAGGGTTTAATCATCAATTCGATTGATGATTAACTTTATGCAAAAGTTGAAATAAATTTATTCACTGAGTGTTAGTAATTTAATAAAGGATTAATTAGTAATTAGATTGCTGATTAGCTCAATTTGATTAAGCAAAGAGGATTAGATAAAATCTAATTGAATTAGATTCAGTTAGGTTTGATCCGATTAGGTCATGAGATGATCTAATCGCTAAAGAAGAATTATCTCTGATTTGATCAGGATTTGAGTTCAGTTAATTCTTAATTGGATTAGGATCTTAATAAAAGTTTGAGCTTCTAATTTGATTGGGTTATCTCTTCTTATTAGGTGCAATCAAATCTGATTTGATTGGGATCCAATTGAACCAATTAAGGAGAGTCCCATTGGACTGGGACTCTCTCTCATATCTCCCTTGTGCACCACCAATATGAAGGCCCTCCTTCTCCATGCTAATTTGGTTTTAGCATGAAGAAATGAGTGCCTCCACTCTTTCTCACATGCCCGCTCATTGCTCCTTATGGATTGGTTAAGTTAGGAATGTTTTGAATTTCATTTGTAACAACATTCCTTATCTTGATGAGATTTTGCTCTCATCCTAATTCCTTTCATATGTGGCTTATTTTGTGTGATAAATAAGGCTATTGTGATTGTGGGAAATTAGTTTTCACCATGGAAAATCTGAAAGGGGTGTCTATCTTTCCTTTGGTATGAATTTGTGAGAAGGGGCGACAACATATGGAAGAGTCCAAGCATTGTTGGACTCTTCACCCTAACTCCTTACACATATGGAAGAGTCCAAGCCTAGTAAAATGGTTTTATTCTTCTTTTGTGCATGTAAGAGAGACCAGAAAGAGCTCTTAACATTGAGGAGGCCTTGGGCATGGTTCCATGGCATGAAAGAAGAGGAGAGTCCTCTCTTCTTGGGTTAGCGTAAACCTAGATTTCTAAGGTTTGATCTTAGGGTTTGGAAAAGAGAAAATAAGAGAAAAATTATTCTTCTCCATACTTCTTCCTCACCCTCATCTCCTCCAGATATCCTTCTTCAATTTTGAAAAGGTTCAAGAGATTTGAGGAAAGAATCTAGATCAGCCAACAAGATGGTCTTCGTGTGAGCTAGCACTCCCGAAGAAGCTGATCAGATCGGAGCTTCGAGTAGACTTTTCATAGAGGTTGGACATGTATGCGGCCGTGAGAAACCAGCAAAGATCTTTTTACTATATCTCTCAACAGCGACGATTGTCGATCCATGCTCAGATATCGAGTTCTGAACTCAGATAGATGTAGATTTGATCTATTGCTCACATGTACGTATGCAGATTTTATCTTCTAATTTTTTTAGATTTTATATGCCACATATCATGTCATAGATCTTAGAGTAGGTTAATTTGTTAATCTAATCATATGCATGTTAGATTAATAAGATTAATCTAGCTACTTTTACTCCATTTATTATGAAAATTTTGAAATACATGCATAAAATTACCTATGTTTTCCAATAATGGTATCAAAGCTTAGGTTCATTATGACATGTTATATGTGCATATTAAATCTAAAATTTAATTTTATTTAGATTTAATATATGATATCTTAGATTTGAATTTAATTAATGGTTGATCACACAAACTAAAATAAATTATCCTGCTGTAGGATTTACCCCTTACAGTGAACAGGTTGTCCTAGTTTATACTGATCTTTGATAAAATCTGATTTTACATATTGCATGTGATGTTTATGATCTGATTTAAATACAATCTAAGATTATGATC
>KE508228.1:2645-13357 GCA_000441515.1 Elaeis oleifera | reverse complement strand
TCATCCTTATTAATAACTTTATCATTTGGTCATGAATAATTTAAGAACCATCTGATAAATCCTTCTTTATCGATTGATTATGGTTCTAAGAACTTCATCATAATTTAGGAGTTCATTTAAGGAAGATAGAACTTTTATGATGAACCTGCCAAATAACTATTATTGTTAGATAATTCATATGCTAATTCCAATCATCTACTACTTAGATGATTGACTTTAGGATACATTTTCCAATACTCACATGGTGAAAAGCCCAGAGAACTTGGCACACAAAAATCATAACATTTAAAGTTGCCGAATACAAAGGGAAGAGGTTGGATAAGGATCAATTTGAGTTCTAATTCAAAACCATTTTGAATTCAAACTCTACCAGATTTGATCCTCATCCAAACCCATCCAAAAAAAGGGCCGAACAAGAGGAGAAAGGCATAGAAACACATGGGAACCATTCATTGTTGCATAAAATGAAACCTTCATAAGGTGGTCGGCATGAGTGGATAAGGATAGGGACTAGAGTTTTGAATTCAAACTTTTTTGAATTCAAATTAAAACAAGCATCCTTATCCATTATGGGCAACAACCAAGGGGTTTTGCTGCTAGTCTTCTCATGCACAAATCTGATTTGTGCATTGGGATTAGCATGAAGAGAAGGTGAGGTGCAAGGGAGGTAGTCCAATCACATTGGACTCTAGGGTTTAGTTAGTTACGTTCTTAATGAGGTTTCATCCAAACCAATCCAATTAAATCCAAATAAATCATGATGAACTTAATCCAATTGAGCTTTTATAGTCTCAATTTATCCTGATCAAATCATAGAATTAGCTGAGCCGTCCTGATTAAATCAGGATTAATTTTTCTTTACGATTAGGTCATCTTATAATCTAATCAGATTTGATCTAATTGAATCCAATTCTATTAGACTTGTTCTAGTCTTTAATACTCAATCAAATTGAGTTAATCAGTGATCTAATAGCTAACTAATCCTCCTAAATTTTACTAATATTTAGCGAATAATATTATTACAACTATTGCACAGGATTAATCATCAATTATATTGATGATTTTACCCTCGAATGATTTTCAATCATCGATCTGTCAATTAATCAAAGAGGAACTTCTAATGTGTGTAACCCATAGGTTCAAACCTAAGTCGGTAGTACAGAAATTGATTTCTATATCAATCAAAATAACTATTTAGCAGTGGTACCCGATGTCCGGATAGGCCGAACATATGTAAAGCAACACTCAGAACCTACTGACATATGGTTACCATATAATTCATCCCTTTGACCTTTGATGCTTAGGATAATTTAGAGTTTAAATAGTCAACTCTTAATAGAATATCTATTATGTGTCTCAACCTAATAAATCCTGTGACTCCTCATAAGGACTGCCCTGACCAAGGTCTTATTAAATTAAAACACAAAGCATTCTCTTCAATCTCTTGGAGTGGTCAGTTCCATTTTGACTCACGCACTGACCTTACAAGTACTTGACTGTACCCAAAAATCTTTCAATCTTTAATAAAAATTCAGATAGTCAAGCATCAAAGCACAATGAGTTGCTTATAAGTCACCGTAGTGATCTCAGATCGGAGGAACACTTATATCCATATCCATTTAGAGTAACTCTTGACAGCAGAGTGCTTCGAAATTGATCACGTTCAGTAAATATACTCCTACATTTCATCTACATACCATACCAGCATCTCCACACTCCTTGGTTAAGAGGACAACCAACTCATATAGCACACAATGACCTACACTTGATATATCTATCATCCTAGTAATAGCATATCATTTGATCGTGAACTCATTTAAGGACTAAACGATAAATCCTTCTTTATCAATTTAAATAGTCCTAAAGACTTTCATCATAATATAGAAGTTTGATATAAAAGATGTACAAGCTTATGATGAAAATTATCAAATAAATATTTATTAATAATTAATTCATATACAATTACATCACTTAGCATAATCGTCAACAGACTGACGATTGATTTTGGGATACAATTTCTAACAATGAATATGAAGATCATAACATATTCTCTAAATTATTGAAACTATATAGAAATGTAAATATAGTTAGGTAGTTATTTATCCTAGTATCCACAACTATTCGCAACAAAAATTTAGCTACTCAACCTAAGTCCTCAAAAGGTGTATCTACATCATAGTTCTGCCTCATTGCCTCCATCTGCACCTTGAGCTTACAAATATTTGTATTGCTACCCTCTCACTAGCATCTTGAATGTATTTCCTCACTGCAAACCACTAAGTGGGTGACTCCAATTCCATAACCCCTCACTCGACCATAATATTTCGGTCCTGGTAACTATAGGAACCCTTGGGCCTTGATGCAACTGACCTTTGCAGATGCTGAGGACTCACTCACATGCTCTACAATAAGGGATGTAGCCCTCTTCTATATTTAACAAAAGAGTCATATCTTAATGTTTGAAGAAATAAAATTATAAATCATTACAAAAAATAATTATCAATGTATACAAATACATCTCTCGACTTCTTCCTGACAAAACTACCATCTCGATGGGTATGAGTCATCCTATAGAACTTTATTTGACCACGCTCTCTCCTATGCGATTCCATCTATAGGAAAAGATATCAGACATGAGCATTGGGCAGTGCCTAGCACGGCCCGACCCAGGCCCACCGAGTCAGGGTCCAAACTGGTTGTGTGCATGGCCCGTTTAGCCCGAACCCTGACCTAGCACGGCCCTAGGCCTGGGGTCTGGCGGGCTGTGGCAAGCACGGCACGTGGCCCATCAGGCCCGTGGGGGTCTGATGGACGGCATGAGGGCCTGATGGGTGGCCCTTTTTTCTTTCTTTTTCTATAAAAAAGTAGCCCAAACAGGCCATGCCTGGCACCACCCATAACAGCTCATTTAAGCCGGTTATGGGCTGTATCAAGCATTGTCCGTTTAGTGCCGTTATGGGCCGTGCTAGGCACAGCCCGTTTAAGATTTTTTTTATTTTTGGATTAGATAATAGCTAGTTTTATATTTTTATCATTTAACCCCCTAACAGTCATAAAATGGCTAACTTTAGGGGTAAATTGAAAAAATAAAATATTAAGATTTCTATAAATACCCTTTCCTCTTTCATTTTCATCACACCAAATCAATTCTTCTCTCCTTCTCTACTACTACTCCTTCTCTTCTATCAATATTTAGTAAGTATTTAATATTTAGCAATTAATAATTAATAATTAGTAAGTGTTCAAGTACTACACAAGAGGAGGATTAGTCTACTTATTGGAGTCTTGGAGGTCTTTATTGAGGTCCTGAGGAGCACAAGAAAAAGCTCACAAATCTCCGACTATCTCTACTCAATTTCTCTATTTGATATTTTGATTAATTTTTATTATTTGCATAACTCATATTTACATATGGCATCTTTTGATGAGAGTTATTTTGGTATTTTTTTCAATTTTTGAGGAAGAAGAAACTACTATTTCTGCTCCCTCTCAAATCAATACCGAAGGTCAAGGCTCTATCTCTTCTTTCTGTAAGAGGACTAGTGCTGTATGGAATAATTTTGAAAGAGTCATAGTAGATAAATTTTAAAATAAAATATAAAAATATATCAGATTATATAGTTGTACTAGTAGTGAGAGAACTAGCTATTTGAAGAAACATCAAGAGAGCCATATGATGAGTGATACTCATTTTCAAAGCACCCTTAATACATAAGAGAGTAAACTTGTAGGTAATTTGTATATAATCATAAAAATCAAAAGAAGTATTGGCAAAATGGATAGTTAAGGATGAATTATCTTTTAGCTTATGTGAGTCTTTAATTTGAAGAGTATGTTCAATTAGCTGTACAACTTGCTTACAAAAGCACTAGTAGATATACATTTAGAAGAGTAGCTATGATTAATTTTTAAGAGTAAACAAAATTTAATTGAAACTCTCTCTATCTTAAATTTCAAAGTATCATTAACTTCTAATATTTGGACAGCATCTGTTGGTAGTTATTATTTTATTGCTATTACTATTCATTATATTGATAATGATTGACTATTAAATAATCGTATTCTTACTTTTTATATTTTTAATTTTTCACATTTTGGGCAATAAATTTCTAATGCAATTCATCAAACTGCATGTTCATATGGTATTAATGATAAATTTATATCTATTACTTTTGATAATGCATCTAATAATAATTCTACTATCAGATTATTGAAGGGCTCATTGCATCCTATTCTAAATAAAATTTATTGCATATTAGATATGCATGTCATATTTTAAATCTCTCTGTTCAATCCGACATAGGTATGGTTCAAGATATTATTGTAAAAATTAGAAATATAATTTTTTTATTCATACTTCAAGAGCAAGACTTTAAGAATTTAAGCAAATATATGTAGATCACAATAAATACTTTAAAAATTTAAACTTGATATAGTTACTCATTAGAACTCAACATATATCATGGTATATGATGCATATCCATATAAAATTTATTAAGTATATAATTAATAATCATGGATTAGGTTTATATTGATTGAAAATGATTGAAATAATGATAAATTTTGGAAGAATTTTTTACTAATATTTTTTTTGATGTTTATTATCCAATCTCTTATTTATTTTTACAACAAGCATATCTTATTAGCCAAAAATTTATATAACATAGACATGATGATGTTTTAGAGTCTATTATTTATTAAATAAAATCTAAATAGAATGAATATTGGGATAGGATATATCCTATGCATAACTTAGCTGTTGTATTTGATCCATGTATTAAATTAAGTGGTATGCTAATTTTACTTGATGCATATTGTGAAAATATGAATCAAGATCTCGAACTTGTTAAAGCTCAGGTAACCAATTTTTTTATGATATTTATGCTTTATATGGTCAAAAGGTTCATGGATCTAGTGCTTCTCATTCACAAACATCCGTCTCTTCTTTTAGTACTTCTTGTTCATCATCTATTTTCTCATTCATTGCACATAAGAGACATACACATATTTCTTTAAATTCATCTGCATCTCCATCTTTAAATAGTAAACTTGAATTTTATTTATGAAATGATCTTCACTCTGCATATGATAAAAATCAAATAGAGTCTTGATGTGTTAGCCTGATGGAAAGTATTAAAATCAATACCCTGTAATGTTCACCATTGCACATGATATTTTAGCTGTGCCAATATTTACAGTAGCATCGAAATTTGCTTTTAGTACAGATCAACATATTCTAGATGAAAGAAAGAGTAGGATGATCGGTGAAACAATTGAGATGCTGCTTTGCTTCAAAGTTTGATTAGATGTCAAGATAAAATTTTAAGATAAAGGTGGATATGATACAACATTCGATGATGACGATGACACAAATACTACCGATGAATGATGATTAGTAAGATTTTTGATTATTAATTTCTTATATTTATAACTTTTAATTTTATCTTTTAATTATTGAGATGAGATACCTCTATTTTTCTCTCTCTCTCATTGTATTTTGGAGGTTAGGTCTAGCCCCTCTCCCTCCCTTATACCATTTTAGTTGTTATTAATAAATCGATAAGGATCCACGCCAAACCCTCCGCCATTACAAAGTAATTTTTATTTTATAAAAAAATCCAACATCTATAATTAATTTGATTCTTAATCTTTTTTAATTTATAAAAAATTATTTTTTTAAATTAAAAAGGGTCGGGCTAGCATACTGGCCGTATCGGGCCTGGACCGGGCTAGGCCGTGCTTGGCCTACAGGTCGGGTCAGGCCTAGCATGGGCTGTGTCGTGCCTAGCCCGTAGGCCATGCTTGGCCTGTGGACCATGCCAACCTAGGCCCTTTTGGGCCATGCCGGGCCTGGACTGTGGGCCGTAAATCCTCAGCCCAGTTCGGCCCCTTCTAATGGGCCGTGCCTGGCATGGCCTGTTACTATAGTAGTCAGGCCATGCCAGACATGGCCAGATTCATGTCAAGCCAGGCTGTGTAATAGGCAACTCGGCCCATTGTCCATATCTAAAAAATATATCTTGCAAAATATATAATCCATTGTTAGCTTTAAAACTAATTTTGATGAGAGCAAAATTTTGGAGTATATATTTAATACTACCATGTTATTCAAGGGCTTGAAGAGAGGTTTTAGGAAGTTAAAGCCATATTTCAAAGAATCCCTATGTCCCATCTTGAAATATAAAGAAGTAAGGTTCAAGGAGGCCACACCATGAAAAATCAAGTAAAGAAGTCTACAGTCAATATTTGAAGATTTTAGATCGACTCTAGCATGCTAACATCAGGTGGCACAAGCATTGAGTCGATCTAGAAAAGTTCAAGTTGACTCTCTTAGGAAAGATAGAGAGCATATTTTTTGAGATCAATCCATAAGTGGATCTTTGAAGACTTCAAGTTGACTTGAAGATAGCTCAAGTTGACTTTAGATTTGCTCGAGTCGACTTCACTATGACTGACAGCTCTAAAGCTAGCTTTTAAAAGCTGCAGTATTGCATAGAACATCTCCAATAGTTAGTTCTCAACTTAGGATGGCTAGAAATCCATTTTTAGATATTTTAACAAGGATATATAGGTGCCAAAGGCTTTAATGAAAGAAGAGAAGAAGAGAAAAAGAGAAAAGTACATTGAACATCAAGAGAAGGGTTGGATCATGAGGTTTCTATAGAGGAGTGCAAAAGATTAGATCCTAAATAGATAAAACCTTGCATATGAAAGAAGCTCATTGATGATTATTGGGTCAAAAAGAAATAGCTAGAGAAGTCTGAAGTCGGCCATACTAATCAAATGATAGAGGAGGGATCTATTACTAAACATTCAGATAGTTTGATGCCCATTATGATGCACAAAAAAAATGATGAGTTAATAAGTTATAAATATAATTTTAATTATTTTAGTTACTTGATCTTAAATCATTTTATTATTCAACAATATTATGTGTTGTTGAGTGCAGATGCAAGAGTATGGTAAAGAACCAAATCACATGGAGTTACTTAGCCACACTCATATGCTCAAGAAAAGTTAGAATATATCAATGCCATGTCAAACAAAACTATTATGAGTCATAAATTTGTTTATTTCAATATTATATTTATTACTTAAAAATGTGTATGTTTATTGTACTTGCAGGGATCTTATGCATATGGTGATGATACTTCATTACGGCCCTCTTTTGATGCTAATGCATGGGTGGAAGCAATTAAAGGCTCTAATAAGGATTGATTATATTGCTTTGGGCCTACGATGAAAGCAATATCTATATTGGAGGTTTTTCTGCATTCTACTCTTGCATGAAGCTAGGCAGCTCCTCATTTCAGCCTAATTGGATACAGGAGCAATTTGACGAGATGCTCAATAAATGGGTGGAGGAGTGCTTGTAAGGAGAGACTGTTGAGATAGACACATGAGTTGAGGCATGAGTTATAGCTCAGATGATGGCCTAAATTCCTCACTTATTTGAAGCTTAGGCATGTTCAAGGGGCATAGAGGTACCACCTTCAATCCAATTTTTGCCTCCACCTTCTAATGATAACAATCCTCCAGCTGCTGATTGACTAAACATTTGATATTTTGGATTTAACGTATATATATAATATATTTTATAAGTATATAAAAAATTTATTATATGGTATTTGACATATTTTAATGCACTTGATAAACTTTAGATCTTAAAATATAATTAGTTAAATATTGATCCATATAAAGACCTACAAAATAGAGATTAACAAAAAATGAAGATAGCGGGCTATTGTTGGGAACTCTCTATTTTTCCTCTTATTTCTGCAACTTCTTAAAAGAGGTATTTATAGGCTAAAGGATGCCCACAACGATCGAGATCTCCTTGGCATGTACAATTAGCAGAAAATAGAAAAATAATGTGATCTGACTAAAAAACAAATGAAATGGATTCTTGGAATCGAAAAATGGTGAGTAACCATCTGGGCCCACCACAACTTTCACTATATGTGAGAAGTGGAACAGAAAAGAAAATCCCATATGATGTAAAATGGTATTGTGGAATCTTTTTTGCGGGTTTAATTTTGAACCCATGTGGTATCTTCTATGGAGCAAATCCATGTAACCTCCGTGTGGCTTCACATTTGGTTTCATTATTGATTGCTTCTCAAATCATCCCTGATCATGACCCCCCCTCTTTAGAGGAGCCAGCTTCTGCTGGATCTAGAATGGAAGATGGGAAAATGTGGCTTGGCCGGCTTCCCAGTTGAACCACTTAGCCGCGCTCGGATGTTGGCCCTTCCATTCGACTCGAAAGGCTTCTTGCTATCCTTGGCACATCTTAGTGATGTTGTTCTCTAGAATGGTGTCCTCCACCAATGTCATCTCCCAGTCAATGACCAAGTTATCCATCGACGGCAAGATCTCCTCAGGCTCATCATCCAGTATTGACGGCTCGAAAGGCTTCAAGTTGCTAACATTTACGATTAAGTAGATCTCCATGTAGGCCGACAACTCTAACTGAAAAGCATTATCACTGATCTTTTGGAGAATCTTGAAGGGGCCATATCAAATAGGCTTTAGCTTCCTGCCAACTCCCTTCTATCGCTCTTTCTCGAAGTGCAACCACACTAGGTCATCCTCTCAAAAATTAGCCTCAACTCGATGTCAATCATGCCGTTCCTTATATTTCTACTAAGCTCTCTACAGCTGCTGCTTTGTCTGGCTATGCACTTATTGAATCCCTTCTAAGAAGCACTGAGGTCTTGCGATGGCTCCATCCTCATTGGATGTCTGTGGTGTAATGCTCACCGTAAACTCCAAGTCAAAAGGACTTTATGGCAAATAGCCCAAGCACATCTCAAAAGGGGACTTCAACGTAGAACTGTGCACCACCCTATTGAATGCGAACTATAAGTAAGGCAAGCTCTCGTCCCAAGTCTTGAGATATCGAGCATGTAGCCCCATAATAGATGTACCATGGTATGTTTGATGACCTCCATCTAATGTCAGTTTGAGGATGATATGGTGCGCTCCTCTGTAGACATGTATCCATCTGGATCACATAGACCTCCAGAAAGTGGTCAAAAACTGCCTATCATGGTTGGACATAATCAAGCTAGGTAGCCCAAAATGAGTTCACACATTTCAAAAATACAGCCATGCCGCCTTCTCTCCAGTGATCATCTTCTTGCATGGAATTAGAACCATCATCTTTGAGAAGTGATTGACCATCACGAACAGGTAGTCATATCCCTACTGCATCCTTCGGAGACCTCCCAAGAAATCTATGGAGACACTCTCCCAAGGTCGACTCAGAATCGCCAAAGGTTTCTACAGCCCCAACTTTTGATTGCTTGGCTTGGAACAGCTGCACAACATGCAGCCCCTCAAGATTTGGGCCACATCCTACTGCATTCTAGGCCAATAGACATAGCGATGAAGATTCACCACTGTCTTGTTCACCTCGAAGTGTCCTATCATCTTTGAGATGTGCGCCTCTCTCATCCACTTCTCTTGGTCTCTTGCTTTTGCATGCTCAACTGTACACCTTCATAGAGGAGTCTATCTGGTAAGGCAAACTCTGTGGGACTTTTCCTTTGAAGTCCTCTAGAACATCCCAAAATCATCAGGGTCCATCTTGTACATGTTGCATGCTCCTTATGCAATATCGACTAGACCGACATAAGAATAGATAAACACAAAGCCATGATAGGAGGTCGCAATAGCATATCCGCCAGTTTATTTTGTGCACCTTTCTTATACTTGATGATGATGCTGTATTGCTGTAAGTACATCATCCACTTCATGTGTTTGGCTTGCTGCAGTTTGGACTGTGTTTGGAGGTGCTGAAGTGGTCGGTGGTCAGTGTGCACCACCATCTCTTTCCCCAGGAGGTAGCAATGCCAATGCTTCATTAGCTAGTGTAGGGCTAAGAGCTCTTTTTCATATGTTGGGTAGTTGAGCTGGGAGCCCGGGAACATCTTCGAGTGATATGCCATAGGCCGATCGTCTTATAGCAAGATAGCCCCATAGCGTAACGCGACGCATCTGCTTCGAGCTCGAACGGCCGCTGAAGACTTGGCAAGGCTAGGACAGGTGCCTTGCTGATCTTCCTCTTCAAAAATTGGAGCGTCCTCGCAATTTTTAGTCCACTCGAACTCACTATTTGCCTTCGTCAAAACATGAAGAGGAGAAGCCAAAAAAAAAAATTTGGATAAATTTCTAAAGATATTGGCACGCTCCCACCAAGCTTCTCCCCTCATCATGGATTGCGGTGTTGGCCACTTCCGGATTACACACACCTTGTTGGGGTCGATGCAGAGCTCGCTATTGCCCACCATGAAGCTGAGGTACACTAGAGAAGAGTACCCAAACTTGCACTTCTTGTGGTTCAAGTGTAGTTGGTGCTGCTCCAACACATCTAGAGTTGGGAATAGTGTCCCAAAGCCAATCGTCAGCCTATTGACGGTTGTGCTCTTTCTTGTATTAGTATATAAATATGAATAATAAAGTTATTTTGATATTTTTCATCCCAAATTGTTTCATCTTCTAATGAACTCCTGTGTTGTGGTGAAGTCTTTAGGACTATTTAGACTCGACAAAGGAGGATTTATTATTTAGTCCTTAAACCAGTTTGCGATCAAATGATACGTTGTTACCAAAGACGATAATGTTTATCAAGTATAGGTTGTTGTGTGCCATATGGGTTGGTTGTCCTCTTAACCAAGGAGTGTGGAGACACTGGTATGGCATACAGA
>KE508227.1:35867-49124 GCA_000441515.1 Elaeis oleifera | reverse complement strand
ACTGGCGCCCGCGAGATCCGCCTTCGGGAAGTCTGGATGGGCGCCATCTGTCGGGAACTTCGGCCAAGGATATTTTATACCCAACAATTCTGATGTAACCGTCGAGTACATGGTCCCACTTTTTATGATGCTAAATTATTGGATCATAATCATAAATTAATGGGTCGTTTATGCCCATTAATGACCGTGACACGTAGTTGATAACCGTTTATAACGGTTAGATGTGTGGAGAAGATAAGCCGACTATATGTCGGTAATAGTAGTAGGTTGGTGGAGATCTGAATGAGAATCGGACGGTAACTCTGATATATCGATGGTCATCAGTCGGATATTAACTAAGTCATCGTGGTTGTCCGTTGTTGGTTGATAATAGCCGACTGTCGGTCGGTTGGCTGATTATTATTGAAGTATTGCGTTTATAAGGTTGATGTAGAGTCGGAGTCGGGAGTCGGTTGAATGGTCCCAACAGTTGCCCCCCACTCCCAAGTCTAAGGTGGTCTGATGTGTATATCATCACGTGGTTTCATGTTGGACGAAGAGAGTTGTCATGTATCGTCTCGATCCCCAACTCGACTGCTGATGTTAATGATTTTTTGGTGTATGAGAGATTTTCGGCTATTTTGTTGTTTCGATAGCTGTGAAATCATTATTGAGCTGTCGTTTCGGAAAGAGAATTCGGCGCCGGACGATTTGATTCTGACTAGTAGATTTCGGTCACGTGTCAAAATATCATTGGCTTTGAGCTATTCACACGAATAATGATGAGGTGGCATGATCGGGAGCAGGTGCATCGAACCGTCCGACCAATGATCGGTTTGGATGTTGCCATGTATTGTTATCTGATGAAATTCAGATTTGACTGATTTCATCCGAGCTGTTGAGGGATCCTATATATATGAAGTCACTTTCAGCTAGATTTTTACTTTACATTTATCACCATCCTCTGCAGCAGAAGGTTCTGCTAGAAGGCTGCCCCAGTACTAGGAGCTCTGAGTGTTGTTCTTCGCCCTCTTTAGCTTTAGGTCAAGTTTCTTGTCTTTATCCTTAGATCCTTCTCCCTTAGGGTTTTGTTTTAGAATTTTTTTCTCTTCTCTAGTTTTCATGGCTAGTAGAAAAACTTCTTCTTCTTGAGATAGTCGGTTGGAGAATCTGGTCGACGACTCTCATTCGGATCCAGAAATAGAAGCTTCTTCTTATCCGGACCCAACGTTGAACGGCTTCGGGAACAATATCGTATCCTGGAGCAGTATCAGTTGTCCGCTCCTAGCTTGGACGATCGGTTGAATTCTCCTCCTTCGGATCAGGTTGTAATTTATGTCGAGGACTTTCGGATCGGTCTTTGATTTTTGATTCCGAAGTTCGTCTGAAATTTTCTTGATTACTACGGCCTCTGCCTTGCTCAGCTAGCTCCAAACTCTGTTCGGCTGATCATTAGCTTTGCTTTATTGTGTCATCTTATATCGACTGTTCCTCATCCTTCCCTTTTTAGATCTTTCTTCATCCTTCGTTCTCATCTGAAGGCCAAGGGTTGGTGGTTCTTCAACCTGAGAAAAGATCCTTCTTTTATCACCAGTCTTCCATTATCCATTCGTGGATGGAAGAATCAATTTTCTTCATTTCTTCTTCTCCTCCCTAGGGCTTTCCTTCGTGCTAGGGCGACCCAAGGACTGATCCTAACGAGAACAGTCGAGTGGAGGCCGATGATCGGGAAGACTTCATCCGACTGAAAGACATGGCAGTTCTACCGCAGCGAGAGCTGATGACCGAACAAGCTCTCTACGATACCGGACTTAGTTCGTTCACTTCTTTAGGTATAACATAGTCGGTTATTTACTTTTACTTTTGTTTGTTTCTAAACTATACTAATTTTTGTTCTGATTGCAGTCATGCAGTCGAGGACATGAGTGTCGTCTGCCGATATTCATCTGCATGCTATCAAGAAGAAGGTAGTGTCCGAAGCTGGCCCTTCTCGACCGTCGAAGAAGAGTCGGGTCGTCACTCTGTCCGCACCAGCAAGGGAATCTGACATTCCGTCGGAGTCAATTCTCGAGCCAGTTGTGGCATTGTCGGCCCCGATAATGCTTCCTGAGGTACCGTCTGTTGAAGATGGGATGGCAAGAACAATGGAGCTGCAACAGAACCATCGACGGCTCCATCAGCTGAGGTTCGGACTGGCGCAAAAGTCATGGCCGAACTAGAACAGTCTATGGCTGCACCAGCCATTCCTCCGATGGAACGCTCTCGGGCATAGTCGAGCTCTGACTTTCCAGCGTTCTCGATCACGGGACTGTCGACTGGAAGTCGGGGAAGGCGCCAGCAACTTCAGCCGACGACGGGTTGCCTGCGGGTCTCCCACCATTTTTGATATCTGGATCGCCGAAGGTGAGTCGGCCTTGGCCAATCTGGCATTGGCTAGGCGGTTCATCGAAGCTGTTCTTCTCCTTACGGATCGGGAGAATAGGAAGAACCGGACTGTTGCAGAAATATTTTCTTCCTTTTATCTGATAATACTTAAGGTAAGTTTTCCGACATATACATATACACACACATATATATATATTTTCTTGATCTGATCCGACTTGACTTGTCTTTTATTTCAGTGGACGCATGACATGCACGATCTTGAGAGCGACTATCGAAAGATTGTTGACTTTCATCGATCGTGGATGGATAAGGTGGCGGCCGTCACCGTCAAGAAGACCGCTGCCGTAGAACAACTTCAGACGGTGACTGAACGGGAGAAGGAGCTTCAGGAGCAGATTTTTGAATGACGGCCGACCTACAGTCCTTCAGAGCTAAACTTGAGTCGGCTCGTTAGAATATCTTGTCTTTGAGTCGCGGATCAAAAGCAAGAAGCACTCCATCCATCGGCTTCGGCGAGAGAGGGATGGATGCATTGATGAACTTGAAGCCGAATACGGAAGGCATCGGGCCACCTTGGAAAGGTTGGCACTGGCCGATGCTGAGTCAGCCTCCATGAGAGTTGAAGCAGCGTCGGCAAAAGAAGCCTTGATTCTGGCCATCGAGAACTTCAAAAATTCTGAAGAGTTTAAAGAAGAAATTCTTGAAGGTGGATATGCTTCTTATTGTGTCGCGTACGAGGACGGTCGAGATGTGATCGAAAAATTATATCCGGATCTGGACTTGAGCAGCATCATTCCTCCTGACTTGGGAGATGACGCTACTGATGAAGGGGCTGCACCGATCGAAGATGACGCACCGACCGCACTAGAAGCTGTTCCAGTCATCGATGCTATGTCAGAGCATGGAGATGAAGACAATGACTGGTGATCGGTGTAACATTTTTACTTTTTTTTTGTAATAAAAAACTTTGTAATCGGACCTTGGATCCAATTTTGTAACTTTATTTCAATGAATGAAGAAAAATTTTCGAAGTACCAACTCTTTCTTTTCTGTGCATCTATAATGTTGTTGAATCGTATTTTGATTACCGAATATCGATCGATGAGTTGAACATTCAGTAGTAATTGTAGAATTATTCCTTAGTCAAATACCAATTGACATACTTTACCTTTTAGATATTAGGGTAAACGGTGATAAGCCGAACATCCATCGACTAACCATAGTCAAGTCAGTATGTCTAGTTATTTGATAAACGGTGGCAAGTCAAATATCCTTCGATTGATCTGAGTCAAGTTGGTATAATTTTAATTCGACCTGGATCATATTGGCATAGTATTTTGCTTAGTTAAAATTAAGCGGGCATAAATAGCCGTTCAATTGATTTTTACAGTGAAAAGTCGAGATACAGTCAGTATATTGGCTTTTACAGTGAAAGCCGAGATATAGTCGATGTGTCAGTTTTATAGTAGAAATTAAAATATAGTTGATAAGAATTGATCGTCCATTCATCGATCTAACATCTCTTTGTAATCGACTGAGACTTTTGTGATTCTGAAATTCAATGTTTCATTCTGAGCATTGTACATATGAACAACTTTATTGATAATATTCTTTAAGTTGTCAGCATTCCACGTTCGAGGAATAGCTATTTCCTCAAGAGTTTTCAATCAATATGCGCTCGGTCTAAGTATCTCAATTATTCTGTAGGGTCCTTCCCAATTTGAAGATAATTTTTTTAATCCAAAGATTTTAAGATTTCTACCTTCCTTAAGACCAGATCTCCTAGATGGAAGACCTTCGGTTTAACTTTTGCATTATTGTACCGAACTACTCTTTGTTGAAATATTGCCATCCAAACTTGAGCTTATTGTCGGACTTCTGAAAGTAAATCTAGATTGGCTCTCCGATATTCTGAATGGCTCGGCTCACTGTATTGTTCCATCCTTGCTGATGGTAATCCGATCTCAAATAGGATCATCGCTTCTGTTCCATAGACCAGATTGAATGGCAATTCTCCTGTTGGTATGTGAGGAGTCGTTCGATATGTCCATAAGATCAGATATAGTTCTTCCATCTAGAGATTTTTAGCTTCATTCAGTCTGATTTTGAGTCCATGCATGATTGTTGGTTGTCACTTCTACCTCATCGTTGGATTATGGATGACCGACTGATGTGAGTTTGTGCATAATGTAGAATTTCACACAGAACTCTTTGAAGTTCTGATTGTCAAATTATCGATTATTATCCGTGATGATAGTGTGTGGTAGATCGAATCTGCATATGATTGATTTCTGAATGAAGTCTTTCATCTTACTTTCAGTGATTTATATCAAAGCTTCAGCTTCCACCCATTTGGTGAAGTAATCAATGATGACCACTATGAACTTTCTCTGATCTGATGCTGGAGGAAAGGATCAAGTATGTCAATTCTTCATTACGCGAAAGATCATGGTGCAATAATTGATGTCAACTGACTGACCGGTTGGTATTGTATATTTGCATAATTCTGACATAGTTCACACCGTCGGATAAGTTCAGTTGCGTCTTTGTTCATGATGGCTAATAATATCTTTGTCGTAAGATTTTATAAGCTAAAAATTTGCCCCCCAAGTAATTTTCATAGATCCCTTCGTGAACTTCTCTGAGTGCATAGTCGGTATCTGTCGGTCTCAAATACTTTAGTAAAAAAAGAGAGAACGATCTCTTATATAGTTGACTATTCATCAAAATATATTGTAAGGCCATCCATCTGAGTCATTTAGCTTCTGAGAGATCCATAGGTAGAGTTTCATCAGTCAAGTATTGGATGATCGGGTCCACCTAGCTTGGTTCATCATTGATTTGTAGCACTTCTTCGACTTTATCAATACTCGATTGTTCAAGGTCTTCGATGAATATCCGACTCAGTGAGTTGAAAGAAGTAGTTGCGAGTCACAAGAGTACGTTGGCTCGAGCATTTTCTGCTCTTGAAATGTGAAAGATCTTAAAATACTTTAGAGTGGACGTAAGATCTTTCATCTTCTGAAGATACTTCATCATAACAGAGTCTCAGACTTCAAACTCACCCTTAACCTGTCCGAGAATTAACTGTGAGTCGGTGAAGACTTTCAGACTGTCAATATCAAGCTCCTTAATAATTTTTAAGCCAGATAAGAGTGCTTCATATTCAACTTGGTTGTTCGAAGCTTTGAAGTTGAATCGAAAGGCATATTCAGTTACAATCCCTTAAAAATTGGTGAGGATAAGACCAGCTCCACCGTCTTGTGTGTTAGATGCTCTATCAATATATAGTACCCACGCTGACATTAAGTTAGACTCGGGAGTTGTAGCTTGCTTTATTTATCGTTAGCTTCATCCACAGGATTATTATCAGGTATTGTACACTTGACGATGAAGTCAGCCAAAACTTGCACCTTCATTGATGGTCATGGGTGATATTGGATGTCAAACTCATTGAGTTTTATTATCTACTTTGCTATTTAACTTGAAGTATTAGGTCGGTATAAAATTATCTTCAACAGCTGATCTGTCAAGACGACGATGGAATGTGCTTGGAAGTATGGGTGAAGTCGTTGTGATGATATGATTAGAGCATAGATCATCTTCTTCACTCTTGAATATCTTACTTCGGCATTGTGAAGCACCTTGCTAGTGTAGTAGATTGATCATTGAATTTGATTCTCATCCTTCTGGATAAGTACCGAACTAACTGCCTCTGTCGAAGTCGTCAAATAGAGATACAAAGTTTCTTCGACCTTTGATTTTGTAAGCAATGGTGGAGATGCCAGATATCTTTTTAGATCTTCAAAGGATTATCGGTACTTGTCTGATTATGAGAAGTCTTTTGCTTGCCTCAAGGTTTTGAAAAAAATAAGTATCTTTCTATCGATCTTGAGATGAATCAGCTGAGTGCAGCAATCCTTCCATTAAGTTGCTGTATCTCTTTCTTAAAATTAAGATGTTCATATTTATGATAGTTTTATTTATCAAAATTAACTTCGATTCCTCATTGTGACACAAAAAATTTGAAAAATTTTCAAAATTATCCCGAACGTACACTTAGTCAGATTCAACTTCATTTGATATCGTCAAAGTGTGTTGAAGGCTTCATTCAGATTTCGAACATGATCAGTAGTTTGAGGACTTTTCACCAGCATATCATCTACATAGACTTCTATATTTTATCTAATTTATGCCTTGAATATCTTGTTAACTAGTCATTGGTAAGTCGCTCCGATATTTTTAAATCGAATGGTATCACTTTATAACAGTAGATGCCTTTGTTGGTTACGAAGGCTATGTGCTCCTCGTCTTCAGGTGCCATCCGAATCTAATTATAACCGGTAAAGATGTTCATAAAGCTCAGAAGTCAGTATCTAGAAGTTGCGTCAACTAGTTGATCAATTTTCGATAGAGAAAAATTATCCTTCGAACAAGTTTCATTCAGATTCGTATAGTCGATACAGATCCTCCACTTTCCATTGGCCTTTCTCACCATTACTACATTGGTGAGCCAATCGAGATAATTAACTTTCTTGATGAAGTCAGCTGCGAGGAGCTTGTTGACTTCTTCATCGATGACCTTCTGTCTTTCAGATGCAAAAGATCTTTTCTTTGTCTCATCGGCTTAACCTTTGAATCAATGTTTAGCCGGCGAGTTATTACCTCTGAAGGAATGCCTGGCATATCAGTAGTTGACTAAGTGAAAATATCGGCATTTGCTCTTAGTAGACTTATTAGTTGCTGCCATTCTGGATCAGACAGCTGTGATCCAATTTGGACCGTCTTCTCAGGATCTTCTTCTTTTAGTGAGATGGAAACCAATTGCTCGGTTGGTTCACCTCTTTCTTCATTTTTTTTTGGTCTAATTTATCAACGAACAAAGAGTCTTCAGGTTGATTATTCTGGATGAAAATTAAGAAGTAGCATCGGATAAGTTGTTGATCTCCATGCATCTCTCCGACTCTATTTTTTATCAGAAATCGGACTAGCAGATGATATGTCGAGATTACTGTTCTTCGAGTATTAAGATCAAGTTGTCCGAGTATGACATTATAAGTCGAAGAAACTCAGATAATCGTGAATATCATAAGATCAGTACTCTATTGTGGTTCAATTCCTGTGGTTAATGGGAGAGTGATTTCTCCTTCCATAATAATCGCATCTTCAGTGAAACCGACTAATGGCATCGAGACTTTCCTGAGTTGATCAGTCGGTAGTCGCATTTGAGAAAAATCAAATAAATAAATATTTGTTAAGCTTCCATTATCCACTAATTTTTTTTACATCGTAGTTTGCTATCGTTGCTGAGGCAATGACAGCATCATCATGAGAAGTTTGTATTCTTCGAACATCTTCTTCTGAAAAAGTAATTACATTGTTGAGTCATCATTTCTTCGTTGACTCTTTTTCGAAAGTAACCTCCAGTTTTTCGTCGTCCGAAGATCATGTTGATTACTCTCGTTATTGGTCGATTGTTGAGTGTCTCTTCAGCTTGCAGTTGAGATTGTTGGTCGGTGGGAGGTTGAGTCGGACGATCAAGTCGAAATTTTTTGAGATAGCCTCATCAAATCAGGACCTTTATCTCGTCTCTGAGCTGGATATACTGTTCGGTATCGTGTCCGTGATCATGATAAAATCGACAGTACTTCTTCCTATCTCGACTTCTTGACAGTGCTTTCATTGGTGGGCGTGTCATAAGTACTCCTCTCCTTCGATCTCCAACAAGATATGTGCACGAGGAGCAGAAAGAGAAGTATAGGAGTCATACCTGTCATAGTTATTTGGCTTCGAACTCCATCATCGAGGTGAAGCTCGCTTATTGGTAATTGGCCGACTTGATTTGGTCGGAGCTTTACTCTTCTTTTGTTTCTTCTTCTGACATTTTTCGTCTGTCTGGCATCGGTCAGAAGCAGCTTTATCTATATGAATGTACTTATACGTACACTCCAGAAGTTCGACATAGGTCCGAGGGAGAGTCTTGTCTAGAGAGTAGGTGAATCTTGATCCCCTCAGACCTCTCTTCATGACTGATATGGCCATATCTTCATTGAGGTCCCTGACCTCAAGTGTGGCTGCATTAAAATGAGCTACAAAATCCCTCAATATCTCTGTCTCACCTTACTTGATAGAGAAGAGACTATCTGATCTCTGTGGCGGCCTTTGACTAGCGCTGAAGTGAACCACGAAAGATTGTTCGAGCTGCTCAAAGGAGTTGATGCTCCCCGACTGAAGCCTAGAATATCAGGCTCAAGCAGCTTTTCGAATAGTTGTCGAAAAGTCAATGCATAAGAGGGCGTCAGTTACCCTCTGGATCATCATGAGAGCCTTATAGCTCTCCAAATGATCGATCAGATTGATGGAGCTATTGTATGGCTCCATCTGTGGCATCTTGAATCGAGAGAGAAACGGCTCATGCAGGATGTGTTGAGAAGAGGCTGGGCAGTGTGAAAGTCATAGTCGTTGGAGGACTTCCAACTTTTCACCTGAAGTCGGACAAGTTGACGATCAATCTCTTTGAACTTGCATTCGGAGTCATTAAGCTGCCGTTGCTGGAAAACTCCAAGGGTAGAACCTCCTGAAGAGCTTGAAGATGGAGAAGCAAAAGGCAACCACGGCTTTTTCCCTTCTTGATACTATGTGCACGAGAAGAAGAGGGAGAGCACCGCGAATGATGGGTGGCACGATGGGAGTATCGAGAATATGGCTACTCATCTCGATGAGAGTATCGAGACGGTTGCCGCTTTGGAGAAGAGGAAGGTGAGCGCCGTGGAGGACGGCTGCTGTGCTTAGATGGCACAAAATTAGCCACCGACTCCTCCATCGACGGCTGCTGCTGCTGCTGCTGTATTTATTGCTGTTGGAGACTCTGAACCGTCTCCATTAATACTTTCATTTGCTGTATAAGTGCAGTAATTTGTGCGTCCGTTGTAACTACAGGACACGAAGAACTGGACTCTACCACTGGAGGTGGGGGAGGAATATCTTTTCGATAGAAAGACTGTCTCGTCGATCCCGTCGAGTATTGAGCTTTGGTTTTTGGCATGGTTGATTATTTTTCTCCCTTCCTGATGCATCAATCTGTTGCAGCTAATCTCCTATCGTCTGTCGTCGGTGAAGAGCACCTGTAAAATAAAGTTCTCACAGACCGAAATTATGTTCGACGGAGACCCTCCGATGCTTAAGTCAACAGAGAGTGGTGAACAGCAGATGAAGAATATTTGAATTGACAGAGTTTTAGTCTAGAATTGTCTTACCCATGTTGCTCATTTACCTCCCTTTTATAGATGATTCTGATGTAACTGTCGAGCACGTGGTCCCACTTTTTATGGATTTAAATTATAGGACCATAATCATGGAGTTAATGGGTCGTTGATGCCCACTAATGATCGTGACACGTAGTCAATAACTGTTTATAACGGTTAGATGTATTGAAAAGATAAACCAACTATATGTCGGTAATAGTAGTAGGTCGGTGGAGATCCGAATGAGAATTAGACGGTGACTCTGATATGCCGATGGTCATCAGTCGGATATTAACTGAGTCATCGTGGTTGTCCATTATTGGTTGATAATAGCCGACTGTCAGTCGGTTAGCTGATTATTAATCGGAGTATTACGTTTATAAGGCCGATATAGAGTCGGAGTCGGGGGTCAGTTGAATGGTCCCAACAGATATGAATATAGATATTAGTTGGATGCAAGAATTTATATCCATATTTATTTTGGATAGATATAAATATAAATCAGATATTAGAAGTATAGAAATAAATACAGATACAAACCAGACCTAAACAACGCTCCACTCCACAACATTTTGGTTCATTTATATGAATTCTTAATTCTAACTTGTGTAGCCTTTCTAATTGCTCGAAACATACGGACCTATTAAACTTGTGGGCAAACTTGTACCTACCCATTTGTGATCAAATTCATCTTGGATAATGCTAGTTAAATCTAGTTATAATAATGTATAAATTATACTCATTTATTTGGATGGCTTAAATATGGATAAGAATCAACAAGATCCAAATGAAATCAACAACTTTTTTAGATAAATTATTGATATTATCATCCAATTAAATCACTACAATTTGTTAGTACTTAAACTTTTTAAGAAATTAATAAAATAATAAATTTCAAATTTGTAGTATAATGCTTCTGAAAGTATTGAAAGTTTTGAACAAGTGAAATTCTTTGTACACCACCCGCAGTGTACAAAGAATTCACTTTGAACAAAGCCCATTCTCTAAATTGGACTTCAAAAATCTTGTTTTGTAGAAAAGAGTTTATAATTTGTAGATACAATTACACTTCAAAAGCTGATTTCTAGAAATAGATTTTTATATCATTTTTTAATAGTGTGCTTTACTATATTACTATTTAATTCAATAGAGGAAATTTTTGCCAAAATAACTTGGCTTTTTATCATACAAGTTTTGATCATATTTAGGGCATGTTTGCTACTTTCTTTTTCTATTTCTTGTTTTTTGTAAACAAAAACATGGAATACAATATAGAAAATATATTTGGCTATCCTATTTTATTTTAATTATTTAAATAATTTTATTTTTTAAAAAAATAAAAGTGAAAATTTTTTATTTTCACTTTTTTTAAAGTGGATTTTTACTCTTTTCCTCCCAACTCCTGTTCTTTCACTCAATTTTGCTCTCAGCCTGCTACCCTCACCCACATTAGCTTCTCGAGCCCCACTGACCATCTCTCCATCTGATATCAAGCTATCCCTCGTTCTTGATAGCGTCGCCAACTCCATCCCCACTTTCATTTCTTCTACCACTCCCTTGACTGTCTTCATCTGATGTTGAGCTTTTTTTGTTCTTGATCATGTCACTAGCCCCATCCCTCCTCTATCTCTCCGTCATTGCCAGCCACATCACCAAACCTCATTGTAAAAAAGAAGAGCCAAACATGTTTTTGTTTTTAGAAATATGAAAAAGAATCAAAAAGAATTTCAATTTTCAATTTTTTTGAAAAATAATAATGATGTTAAATGCAGCATTATTTATTTATTTATTTTCAAAGAATGAGTTTTGAAATATTTGGTCTCCCACTCAAATAGATACCCTCAAAGAATATATTTGAGTAATGAGGGCAAGTGCACATGTTTGGATGGTGAATGCATATGCGGATGCATATGTTTCTAAAAATGGGTTAAGTTTGCAAATGTTTTTATATGAATGCTTATCTTTTTTACAAGAAGGTAGTTTATATATATATATATATTAAAATGGAGGCATATGTGTTGGTAGTGTCTTCGTCTCCCATTTCTCATCAACGTAGATGTTTCTATCCGCCACGTGTCATTCGCATAGGAAACTCATGGGGGCGGAACAGACATGGAGGCCATTATCGAGTGGGAAACAAAGAGCAATGAAACAAAGAGCAATGCTAAGGACATTAGGAGAAAGGGATTGAAAGGCCTCAGAGGTATCCATGTGATAGCAAGAAAGAGACGGGGAAACAGGTGGGTGTGTTACCTCACTAATGAGGCCCCACACAAGGAGAGGCTCCAATCAGAGATTTTGGGGTAGATGTCCAATCGATGGGGTGTTGAGATATGGCAGCTTCCAAACCTGAGAGGGAGCGTACAAGGAGGAAGGAAGGCATGGGGCATTCCAGAAAGATAAGTGGGGGAAGAGAGGAAAGGCTGGTACTAGAGGAAATCATTGAGTTGATGCGGATGCGATCACTGATGGCGTCGGACACCTCAAGGATCGAGGAGGAAGCCATCGAGGGAATTTGTATGAATGGGACTATTGATGGCATCGAAGACCTCGAGGAGGAGGAAGGGGATGGAGGAGGCAGCATGGTGGATTGCAGCGGTGAGATCAGCAAGGCCGGCACCGATGATGATGATGTCGAACTGGATGTTGGGAATTGTGTCTCAAAGTCAATCGTCAATCTGTTGATGATTGTGCTCATTGATGTAATTATATATGAATTAATTATTAATAAAATATTTATTTGATAATTTTTATCATAAGCTTGTACATCTTATATATTAAACTTCTATGTTATGATGAAAATTCTTAAGACTATTTTAAATCGATAAAGAAAGATTTATCGTTTAGTCCTTAAATGAGTTCGCGATCAAATGATATCTATTACTAGGATGATAGATATATCAAGTGTAGATCGTTGTGTGCTATATAAATTGGTTATTCTCTTAATCAAGGAGTGTGAAGATACTAGTATGACATGCAATTGAAATATAAGAGTATATTTTACGGAACGTGACCAACTCAAAAGCACTCTGCTGTCAAGAGTTACTCCGAAGGGATATGGGTATAAGTGTCCCTCCGATCTGAGATCACCACGGTAACTTGCAAATAACTTACTATACTTTGGTACCAGACTACCTAAATTTTTAATTCAGGATCGAAAGATTTCTGAACACAGTCAAGTATTGTGAAGTCGATGCGTGAGTCAAGATGAAATTAACCACTCCAAGAGATTGAAAAGAATACTTTATGTTTCATTTAGTAAGATCTTGGTCCGGATAGTCCTTGTGAGGGGTCACAGTATTTATTAGGTTGGGGCACATAATGGATGCACTGTTAGGAGTTGACGGTTTAAACTCTAAGTCATCCTTGCATCAAAAGTCAAAGGGATGAATTATACGATAACTGTATCTAAGTAGATTCTTGGATGTTGCTTTGCATACATTCAGTCTATCCGAATATTGGATATCATTGCTAGATGATTACTCCGATCGGTATAGAAATCTGTTTCTATGCTACCGACTTAGGTTCGAATCTATGGGAACATATATATTAGAAGTTTCTCTCTAATCAGATGACTGATCTGAAGAGTTCCACTGGACTGGAACTCTGCTGAAGAGTCTCACTGGACTAGGACTCTATCATTAATGGA
>KE508227.1:0-19104 GCA_000441515.1 Elaeis oleifera | reverse complement strand
ATATTATATATATATTGCATCAGGGGATAATGATCCCATGATTAAACGAGCAAGTATCCCATGATCAAAGAAATATAAGCAGGGGTGCAAATCAGCCAAGCAGCTCACGAGTCACCCCACCTCAACTTGGGTTCAAGCTTGACTTGATTCAATTATTATTGAGCTTCCATCGAGCTCGAGTAACTCAAACAATTTTTCAAACCAAGCTCATGTAGCAAAATACTCAACTTGAAGGTTCACAAGCCTAATCTCTCTCTCTCTCACACACACACACAAACACACACACACATATATATATAGAGAGAGATAGACTAGGATCTACTCGATCGGTTCCCAGCCTATACCCAATCGACTCTCCGACTGTTGGATTGGCGCGCATCTCCAAGATGGATGTCTGGGCAAATGGAGGACTTTTCTCACCCGTTAGCTGACCTGGTATGTTTTTTTTTTAAAAAAAAGAGATGCGATGGAAAGAAAGTATGCATTGATTGTGATGCGATGCCACCCCATGTGCCCCCCTGTCGTCTCTTTGAATCTCTCTCCCCCACTCCCATCTCTCTCTCGAACCCTCTTCTCCCCTTGTGCTTCCGTCTCTTTTCCCAAAACCCTCTTCTCCCCTCTCCCATTCAAACCCTAACCAACCCAAAACCCCACCATCGGCTCTTTTCTAGCCACCAACTCTGACCTTCTTCTCCCTCTCTCTCTCCCTCTTTCCCAACTCTTACTAACTACTGCCGTCGACTATTCCCCCCAACCTCCAACACCCCCAATCCCAAGTTCTTCAACCCAACCCACCGTCAGCTCTTCCCTAACCCCACCCGCTGCCTCCTCCCGTGATCGGCTCTTCCCAAACCCAACTCTCACCCTCCACCCCACCACCACTAGCCTACACCGCCTCCAATCGATGCCGCCACCAAGCTCGATCTCTCCCAATCGTCCCTGCCACCACCTGGTGCCACCCCAACTTTCCTCGATAGCACCCACCACCGTCGCCCTTAACTGTCACCGCCAGCACCCGCTGTCGCTCCTAACTGGCACCACCATAACTCGCTATTGCACCCAATCAGTGTCACCACCACCCGCTGCCGCCCCACGTACAGCCAGAGGTCCCCTCTCCAATATAAGGTGAGTATATTCTTATCACTTTCCACTTTTGAGTCATAATTTTAAAGAATTACATGAATGTTGCAGAATTATGTTAACATATTTAATTTTAATTTTATAGCAAATAAGTTATAATAGATCTCCATTGGTTCTTACAGATGGTTTGTTCAAAGTCCTCAAAGAGTCAAGAAAGGAGCTCTCGAAAAAGAGCTTTTCTCTGATTGATAAATTGTCGCTGCTATCTATGACGATATGTGAACTTCATCAGGAGCATCTGAGAGCTATTGACGGATGCCCATAAAAGATTGATATAGCAGACACCCTTCCACTATATGCTTGACATCCCAGTCATCACACAGGAACGGACAGTTGTAGACCAACTCCTCAGTTGTTGGGACGAGAGCAGGAGGAAATTTTATTTGGGAGGACAAACGTTGATCTTCCATGCTGAGGACATCGCCCTTATTTTGGGGCTACCCCTAAATGGGGTAGCCATTGATATGAAGAAGGTGGCTCCCCATAGTGTGGTTAGGACCACGCATTTTGTAGGGGGGATAGTTAGGAGATGTATGGAAAGATAGGATCAAATAATTATTATCTAATTCTTCTTTCAATAGCATTCGATCCACGGTGCAATTGCTTGTTTCATATCTTTTGGATACAATTTTATTTCTTTATCGAATCTTAGCATTGCACCGTGGATCTTCTCCACTGTTGACCCCTTAGGGGACATTGGCCATTTTGCATGGGCCAGAGTAGTCCACAAGCAGCTCATGAAATTCATTCCAAGAGCTGCAGAGAAGATAAAGAGAAGAAAGAGAGGTGCGAAGGAGAGCACCGATTATCTTAATGGTTACATTATAGTTCTGATGATAAGAAGATGTTAAGTTATTCCTTTATCTTCTTATTCCATTTTGATTATCATTATGTCGGCATTCATGTGATTGCTTTTCTTTCAGGTTTGATTTTTTGAGAGAATAAGCATAGTCAAATCATCTATTTCGGTCGGCTTTCTCGAATCTTGAACTGGGAGAAACCCTAGTTCAGAAAAAGAGCCCACTGAGAAGAGGTCTTGAAGGGCCTAAAAGATGGAGATGTAGTATTACTTTGATGTTTGATATTCTTTTTCTTTGTAAGATTAAGGATCTAACTATTTATTTTATTTTAAATTTGAGATCCATTTCAAGCATCACCGGATGAGGTGTTGCTCCTAAAAGTGAGACCTTCTACCAGTCAAGTAGATAGAGCTGAAGGTGAAACAAGTAAGATGGATAGGAAGAGGAGTACAGCTTGCAACGTACGTAGCACTGCCGCTGTATTGACTTATCGTGTAATTAATTTTTTTTAAATTCTTTACTGATGCATGTAATTGTGTATTTATCCTCAGATGGAGTGCGTGCATAAATACTGATGCATCTTTGCAGAGGTGAGGAGGGAGAGGGCTCAAGACGATGTCGAGAAGATGGAGCTTCGAAGAATGCTCGTTGAGAAAGATAAGTTAATTTTTGAGTTGCAGGCAGTATTAAAGAGCATTGAAAGAAGCACTGAAGGGACCAAGGATGCAGAGGGGAGCACTCATGATACGATGGCAAATGTGCCACCTATTGAGTTTGTGAGTGCTAATAGCTCGACGGTACCTATGGAGCATGCTGACCCATAGCATGCTGAGAGATGGGTTACGTTGTGGAAGCGAACAGTTCGGGGCTCCCATTTTCTATGTAGTCCTTTCGTCCCTCTGCCTTTAGCTACTCTGGATCCCAAAACAAAGCTTAGGAAGAAGTTAGTTTACCATAAGGACGACGACGTGATAAATAGAGTTATAATTTAGTAGAACATTCATACTTCATTCACATCCAACATCCAATGTACTCATGCAATATTTAAGAATTTTTTGAGACTAGCCATGACTTCCCCAGATTATAGCTTCTGGATGACGGAGAGCATAGGCAAGTCTTCGATTTTTTAGAATAAAAATCGATTGATATGTCATTTCATTATTTATAAAATTTTGATACCTTTCAAACTAAGTTTGTTTTAGGTTTGACATTAATTATACTATATAGGTCATTGGTTTGGACCGATGGCATCAGCATCATCAACCGACTGCAGGTTCATAACATCCTATCTAAAAATTTAATTGACGATGATGTAAGTATTATGTATTAAGTTGGATAAATCAAACATATGTGCAAGTTAATTTTATTTTTGTAATGGATTATATAGGTCATAGATATTTTTTGATCTCTCCTGCAACAACATCCTTCAATTAATTTGCAGTCTATCTTTATGTTGTGACCCTTCTTTATGGTATTTATTTGTATTCTTCATGCAATATCATGTATTGTAGTATTGTGTAGTCTAATGTATATTTCAATACTTTTTTCATTCTAGAGCATGTTGCTGGGCACATGAAAGGTTTCTGACAAAACTGTGCCAGACTTCATACCTTATTCATTGGTTGAAGTCCAACAAATGTTCGTGCCCATATGCTCATCATTTCACTGGCACTTGCTTATCATCGATATAGAGAGCACATATTTTAGATACTACATAACTGTCAGTGTACAGAGTATAGGAGCATCGTTAGAAGATTTGTAAGTAATGACCATATCTATCGAATATTGTGCGTGCTTATGTATTGCTAACAATACAGTTGATTACCAATATTATGATTGCAGGTGATCTGGTTGACTAAGATGGCATGAGATATATGTACTCTATTGATATGGGTGGTTGGCCACTCCATTTCGTTGATTGTCCTCAGCAGGATGTCGGATAATTGTTATAATCAGTTATTTATGTTAAGACACATCCGTGTGAATTTAATTTCACCATATCAGTTATTTGCTTTTTTGATTGTGAGCATAAATATTTTTTTATAGGTCTGATTGTGCCATATATATCATGTATTTTATGGAGAGTCCGATGATGGGGTGGAAGATCACAATTATAGATACTCATGTTTCAGAATTACATGCTAGATATACTGCGCAAGTGATCGCGAAGGGTCACAAGGCGAGAACGTCCTAATTTGTGCTATCGCTATCGTGGATGTATTGTGAATATTTTGTATGAATCCTGTGAATATTTTGTATGAATTCATAATAGTATATTCAAAAATTTGTATTCAAATTTATATTCTGTTATTAATAGAACTATTAATTTGATGTATATGAATATTCAGTAATGGATGTGAATCAAATTGTTTTTTATGATTGATGTAATGGATTTTTGGACGTATGGGTTTGTTCTTTATGTTTTTTCAATTTTTTTGTATTTATATATATTGACAGATTTGATAATTATTCATTGTGAAAATTGTTTCTTAGATAATTTTGTGTTCAAAGTTGTTCTAGATCAATTTATGCTTATTTGCAGGGGGATTGATTTTGTTTCTATGTTTATGATGTTGTTTCTCATTGTTTGTGCTTATATTGAGAGGATAAATATAAACTATGAATAATCCTGGATAGGATAAATATAATCATGGGTAGGATAAACACCAAGTACTCCAGAATAATAAACAGAAACTCTGAATAATAAACACAAGCTTTGCTGGAATAAACACAAACCTTGTATCTTATTATTTGTGTTTATATTGAGAGGATAAATACAACCTGCAAATAACCCTGGGTAGGATAAACACAACCGTGGGTAGGATAAATACCAAGTACTCTAGAATAATAAACAGAAACTCTGAATAATAAACATAAATCCTACTGGAATAAACACAAACCCTGCATCTCATTGTTATGTTTATATTGAGAGAATAAATACAAACTACGAATAACCCCGGGTAGGATAAATACAACTGTTGGTAGGATAAATACCAAGTACTCCAGAATAATAAATAAAATTTTGAATAATAAACATAAATTCTGTTGAAATAAATACAAACTCTGTAGAATAAACACAAACTCTGGGATGATAAATATAAACTATCCAAAATAAATACAAACTCAGAGTCAAAAAGTTGAGTGATCCAAAACTTAGGATCAAAAAGTTGAGCGATCCAAAGATCCATCCAGAATAAACAACAAAAGGATAGGATAAATACTAAATCCTGTGTAAATAAATGCAAACCATCCCAGAATAAATACAAACTTTAAATAATAAATACAAACAGGCTCAAAATAAATATAAATTTTTTATAATAAATATAAATTCTGAATAATAAACATAAAATTCATATAATAAATAGAAACTCTTTGCCTTAGAGTTTGTATTTATCCTGGACAGTTTCTGTTTATCGTTCTAGAATTTATGTTTATTATTAACAGTTTTTGTTTATTATACAAAGTTTGTGTTTATTCTGGAGTACTTTATATTTATCCTACCATGAAAGGTAGAGAGTAATCTTGACAGTTTGTGTTTATCCTGAGCCTGTTTATGTTTATTATTTAGAATTTATGTTTATCCTAAGATGATTTGCATTTATTTCTGTGGGAGTTAGTATTTATCTTCCTCAGTTAGAGTTTTTCCTGGGCAAACCTAAGTTTATATTTTTTCTGAGTAGTTTCTATTTATCTTCTCAAAATTTATATTTATTATTCAAAGTTTTTATTTATTATACGGAGTTTATGTTTATTCTGAAATACTTTGTATTTAACCTGCCACCTAAGGCAGAGAGCAAGCAGTTTTCTATTTGTGTTTATTATATGGAGTTTGTGTTATCCTAAAATTGTTTGTGTTTATTTTTATAGGAGTTAGTGTTTATCCTCTTTAGTTAGTGTTTACCCTAGGCAGACCCAAGTTTGTGTTTATCCCAGGCAGTTTTATTTATTGCCCAAAGTTTGTGTTTATTATTTATAGTTTATGTGGAGTTTGTATTTATTCTGGAGCACTTTATGTTGAAAGGTAGGGAGCAACCTTGTCAGTTTGTGTTTATTCTGGGCCTATTTGTGTTTATTATTTAGAATTTGTGTTTATCCTGAAATGATTTATAGAGTTAGTGTTCATTCTCTTCTCCTCAGTTAATGTTTATCCTAGGCGGACCCGAGTTTGTGTTTACCCATATGAGTTTCTATTTATCATCTTAAAATTTATATTTATTATCCATAGTTTTATTTATTATACAGAGTTTGTGTTTATTCTATAGCACTTTATGTTTATCTTGTCATAAAAGGCAAAGAGCAATCTTGACAGTTTGTGTTTATCCTGAGCATGTTTGTATTTATTATTTGAAGTTTGTGTTTATCCTGAGATAATTTGTATTTATTTTTATAGGAGTTAGTATTTATCCTTTGAAGTTTGTATTTATCCTGGGCCTGTTTGTGTTTATTATTTAGAGTTTGTATTTATCCTAGGCCTACTTATGTTTATTATTTGGAGTTTGTGTTTGTCCTGTTATAAATCTAGAATAAATATGATATAAACATGATAAAAACCTATTAACAAATTAAAGAAACATAAAGAACAAATTTAGATTTCAACAAATCCATTGCTTCAATAACATAATAAACACAATATAGAGTCATATTTGGCATGGACCATTAGATGGCATGGTGCTTGGCTGGCACGGTGCATTACTTGGCATGGATTTGATTCGGCATGTAATATTAATTTGATACGAAATAAATATCTGAACTTCATAATCATCAATATAACATTAGACGCACAAAACCTAGCAGGGCCCATTTCTCAATCATTATAGAATGACAAAGCCTATAGTCAACTATCACGGTTTGCACATCTTAGACTCATCTATGGATGTGAACCTTTTAAGTTGTATCATATACACCTCTTCTTCCAACTCTTAAACTTGATGAAATAACGAGGATCCGATCACCTATATGAATGCAATGCAAAGATCTAACTCTGATAAGTGGCTTCAAACTTTGCAATAGTTATTGGCATGCCTGCTGAGCCAACTCAGTTTTGGACTGAGTCCACTCAGTCCTTTGGTTAATCGGCCTAGTTTCCTACTGAGCCAACCCAGTTATAGTAGGTGCATAAAATAGGTTACTGTTCATTAACAATGTATTGGCTAAGTTTCAGACCCCTCTAGATTATAGGAGATAATGCATCACTGTATTTTAATTTAGTAAAATCTCAGTCGGAATAATCCATATGATGGATTTGAAAGTCATACATTCATTCAAAATATATATAACCTAATGATGGAATAACTTATGTATATCATTTACATATAACATCTATCCAACTTAAAACTGAGATAAGTGAGTACATGATTCCATGCATCATGCTACACTTTTTTCATTCATATATAAACCATTGAACAGAGGATATATAAACCACTCTGTTTGATACAAAACTTAGTACATTCATAGCATAACCAAATACAGTATACAAATCATTACATCATCACAACACACAAAACCAAGATGATGTCAACACACTCTAATCCTTAGGATCAGTTTAGACAGCAGGACAATAGCGATGGGTAGATAAGGATGGTCTAGAGGAGGATGGTCTAAAGAAAGATGACTGAGAGGAGAATGGCTGAGTAGGAGGAGGCTGACTGGGTTGACTTGGGAGACTCGAAACAAGAATATTCATCTGTTGGCCAATTCGGATAATATTTTGCAAGATTGTAGCCAACCTAGTAGAGAGAATATTTTATCTTTCTATCCCATTTGATTCTATCTATATTGTAGTCTGGAGCACTCTAAGAGTGTAGATAATCTCGTCTAGCTAATGTTGTATATCTATGTGAGGTGAATTTCTCTTTAGTTCCTCAATACGACAGACCAAATTATGAATATCCTATCTTATATCCTGTACTGTTGAAATAAAAGTGTCTAACTTTTGCTCGAATGAAGAATTATGTGTCAGTCGGATCCATCCGTACAGATAGCACTGATCAGATCTGGAGTCATCCTCATCTGATCAATATTTCTAGGCTTCGTAGGCTTTGTAGGCTTTATAGATCTGGAATGTCCTACTCCACCCCTACTAAACCGAGATCTCTCTTTCTCAGCTGAAATATTCTCCTTAATATCTTCTCTGCTTCTATCCTTCTTAGTCAATTGATCGTCATCAGTGTTCAACCAATGCATTCTATTGAGGGCTTCTTTATTGATTTTGCTATCTCTATCTAATTTCGTTGATTGTTCTCCTTGAATTTTTATCTCAAAATATTTAGAGATATAGGTTAAAATCATAGCATAAGGTAAGAATATCTGTGCTTTACCGACCGCCTCTTGTATAGACCTGATAATCATTCTTGAAAGGTTGAGTGAGATATATTGGACTATATGATACATGATAGCTAAGTCCTTCTCAGTTACAATACAAATCCTCCTGCTCTAGATTGTATAATCCAGTAAACAATGATGTGGAGGAGTCTCATTTCAACATTTAAGTATCGTCCATAGATTTTATAGAATTGATCGTGGTCTTTTACCCTAAAAATAATTTCTATTCTTACGCTTTTATCCTCTGTACTATCCAGTAAGTCACCTTCGATTAGAAGTTTCAAAATTTCTTCAAATATTTCATCATCAAAATCAATTTCTTTCTTTTACTGAAGATGATACGGTATCATCTTCTCCAAATGAGATATTTTGATAAAATTTTTTAACTAATTTTATAAACATTGGGGCTTCAGCTATGTAGATAAATTCTCATCCCATACCACTAATCAAGTTTGTAATTTAGAATCTTTCTGAATTTAAAAAAATCATATCTATAATACGACCAGAGAGAATATTTTTGGCACTTACTGGAGTTCTCGGAGGAGATGATCTTGGAGGAGGTGACGAGGCTGGAGTTATTGTTTCTCTTGCTCCTCTTTTCCTTCTACTTTCTTTACTTCTGGTTGCTATTTGGCATTGGAAAAGATACATCTTCAGAGTCATCCTTTCTCAAAGTTGACCACACCAAAGATTAGAGAAGGTGGGGAGAAGGTTCTGGTTTGAGATTTGAGATGTGAGAGGAGATGGTGAGATGGATTTGGAGATGGGAGTTAGAATTTTAAGAGGAACGAAACCATGAAAAGGGAATGAAGATGAACAGGAGGAGCTAGGATATTGGTTTTAAGTCAAAATTCTAAACTTTGATGAACTTGGATCTGGTTGAGTGGAACAAATCAATCTGAAACTATGCATCGAAGGTGTCTTGATGAATTTGGAAGGAAGGCGCCTACGTGCTTCATGTAGGCGTCTAGTTCCTTCATCAATCATTCATTAACCATTATGGTTCATGAAGGCACCTTCATGCCTTTCCATGAAGGCACCTTCAGCACTGTAACTCAAGAGTTGTGGGAGGATTTAGCGAGGGTTTAGTCACCTAAAAAGATTTAGTCATGACCCAACACTGTAGCATTTGGATTCTGAAAGAATTTAGGGAGGGTTTAGTCGCCTAAAAGAGATTTTAGTCACCCTTCAGCACTGTAGCGTGAGGGTTTTGAGAAATTTAGGAAGAGTTTAGGGAGGATTTAGTCACGTAAAGAGATTTTAGTCATCTAAAACTTATCTGAATCATTGAATGGTCTCAAAATGATTCTGGATCATTGAATGGTCATTGAATGATTCATCGATCTTTTGTTTTACATCTTACATCATTTTAAAATACAAACATCATCAATAAACGAATTAAAAGAATAAATAAACATAAACATTCATTATATAGTTATATAGGTTGCTCAAATCCTTTCTAGTGAAGCTTACATTTCGTATACCTCCATACAATTGAGAGATGACACCCATGATTTGTTCGGTTGAAATATTTTGATCATATAAAGTCCTTATAAACTCCTTATCTTCTGAGGTGATCTTTCTATGTGATTGGAGGAAGCGAGTTTTCGATGGGCTATGAATAAACTCATGATTATGAATATCATGAAACATGATAACTTCTCACTTACCAACTTCAATATTTCTAATGCATATTTTTGCTTTACATCCGGTGCGAATGCTCTGTCATTCTTTACATGGCATAATTTGTGCTGTATGATCTTACCCATCAACTGTAATGTTAATCTTAGACTTATGTACCCCTTTTATAACATGTAAATTCTTGTCTACTAATCTCCTTATCTTTGGAGGATCAATATGATGATCTTTTCGAATACCAAAATCTTTCTTATATGCATATTGGTTGTAGGCTTCCATTGCTTTTTCTTGAGTTTTGAAAACTATGCCTTCATGCAATGCTAAACCTTCAGTATTTTCTGAGTTTAGACTCTGGTCAATATAATCTTCTCTCTCAGAAGCCCTCTCTACATGACCATTGTTGAATGAGTTTGGAGTGTCATTGAGTGAAATATAATCATGCACATTACTTTCTCCCCTTACAAATGTAGTTGGTGTGCTAAAAATAGCTGTCATATTGTCATCATATATACTTTCCACATCCATGATATGTGTAATTCAATTTACTTACTGGTAATGAAATACAGTTAGTATCAATGGTATTCATTCAAATTCATAGCTCAATTTTATTGATAAATATCAAACTGAGATCGTATTAAATATCGACTTTCAAATTAGTGCTATTCTATTAAAAAAATACTATAATAACTAATATATATCAGAGATATAATCAGGCATCTCAAACTACAGCTTATGCTAAAAGTTAATTATTTATCATTTACACAAATATAAGCATAATCATTGAATATTGAAAAATCTTTTAATTAGTAAGTCTCCAATTCCAACTTGATTGATAATATTTAACTGACTTTATCAAAGAACAGTGGTAAAAAAACTTATTTACTTTCTTTTCGAGAACAATATTTTTTGAATAAATACTTTTTTTATCCAAACAATACATGAATAATGTTATTATATATGATTGTTTAATTCTTATCCAATGAATCAAAATTTCAAAATATAACCGTCAACTCTCTAATAAATTAAGCTATGTGTGGGTTCTCATAACTGAACAGCCTCTATATTTTCCATATCATAAATTTTTTATAATATCGCATATATATTTTATACATCCACCAAAATATTTAGCCTCTAATAAAATAACAATGGTAAAAGATATCATTGAGTATATCCCAAATAATTCCAACGAGATGGTTGTGCCAGAGAGAAAGGGAAGAAGAGAGAGAAGTAAATACCGGTATGGTGTTTACATTGGAGAGAGAGTCCGCAACGTGTTTGCATCGAAGATAGAGCCAACAACTTATTTACGATGGAGATGCGATGGAGAGAAAGAGCCGACGGCGTGTTTGCACTGAAGAGAGATCGCTAGTAATATTTTTGCGATGGAAAGAGCCAACGACATGATTGCATCAGAGAGAGAGCCGACCACGTATTTATAATGGAGAGAGAGATAGACTGGGTTGTTTACATCGAAGAGAGATGGGGAAGAAATTTCTTTCGAGGAGAAATAGAGGGAGAGAGAAAATAGAGGGAGAGAAGGAGAAAGAAAAGGTTTATCGACTAGACTGAGGAAAGAGTTTCATTTCAAATGAGAAAGTCTATTCTCTCTCTTCTTTCTAGTCCCATCCCCATTAAAGTAGTATCATAGCCTTAAGTAGAGAAGAGATGCGAAAAGGAAACGATGACATGGTCTCATTTAATTCTTTCAGCTTATTTTTTTAAACAATATCAGATCAGCTAACGGGGTGAGAGAAACCCTCCGTTTGTCTAGACACCCATCTTGGAGATTCATGCCGATCTAATGATTAGAGAGTCGATCGGATATAGACTAGGATCCGATCAATCGGAGCCTAGTCTACTTCTCTCTCTCTATATATATAATATCTGTCGATCGGATATAAACGGAGATCCAATCGATCGAAGCCTAGTCTACCTCTATATATATATAATATCTTATTAATTAATAATTAAATATAATATTATATATTTTAATTTAATCTAACTCTTAATTTTAATCATATTTTTTTATTATGATCAAAGCTCAAATTTGAGCTCGAGTATGGCTCGATTGATATTCAAATCAAGTCAAGTCCATCTCAAGTATTGATCTTTTTTACCTACCGAGAAAAGTTTGAGCTTGACCTCAGGTATTAAAACTTGACCAATCTCAAGTTAAAATTTGGGACCAAGTATTTTGAATTGAGTCAAGCTTGAATCTCTAGCTACTTGGCTTGGATACAAGAAGAATAAATAAATGATGAAAGCTTGATCAGTCTCAAGCTTCAGAGTTTTCTAAATATATATTTTTAAATTAATTCCAAATTATCATAAACCAAATTTATTTATGGATCTATGACTGCTCAGATAACGTGGGATGCCACATATGAAGTCATAGGTTCAACATATAATTTTAGTGAAATCGCTGGTTGAACCCATGATTTTATTGAAATGATGAGTTGAACCTATGATTTCTAAACTTATTTATCCATCCGATCTCCCCTGTTCCCTACTCATCCGAGAAATCTCCTCTATTCTAATCTATCCTAACACCAAACCCTCATCCCCACCCTAAAATTCTTAACATCCTCACTCCTATCCTACAAATCAACCTAATGGCTTCAAAAAAAGATGAAGGTATATCGAAAGTAAAGAGAGCTCGAGTAGAAAAAAAATAACCTTCACATAGTGATGAGGAAGATTTATTTTGAATAATGAGATAGTAAAAGTTTAGATCTAATTTTTTTCAAAAAAATTATAGGAGAAAGATAGTAGATTTAAATTATTTTGATGATTTTTGAATTGGATATTTATTTGAAAAGATGGATTGATTATTTGTGATTGCACTGAACAAGCCAACCTATCATAATCTAGTTAAATATTTTTATAGTAATTTTAATTTTGATCGTTCAACTTATTCTATTTCATGATATGTTAAAGAAAGATTATTGAGTTTGACTGTAGTCTTCTTGATTAAATGTTAGACATTTCATAGATGGTGATAAATACTTCAATAGCACTTGTTGGAGTCATCCAAGTTTAAGTTATCATGCCTCTATTAAAACTATTTTTGAGGATGATGGTTAGGTTGAACTGCTAGACGTAATGCACAATATTGCCGTTTGAGAATCAACTCATTCATCATATAATTATATTTAATTTCTACCTAAAAGAGGTCACAGAGATAATATATCAGATCTAGATATTTATCTCTTCAAAATGATTATTTTGGATGATAGAGTTAATTTATCATATTTAATGATACATTATATGAATGAATACTTTCAACGTCTAAAATCCTATTTATCCTATGAAGCTATTATGACTACTATTTTTGAGGTATTTGATGTCTCTATCGCTGATGACGATGAAGTTATTAAGCTCAGATCCACTAATACCTACAATCATTTATTGATGTTATGACTACTATTTTTGAGGTATTTGATGTCTCTATCACTGATGACGATGAAGTTATCTATGAGGGTATGGGGTATATATTTATTGATAGGATATAGAGATGTGTAGCTGAGATAAATGAAAAAAAGTCATAGTGAAGGAGAAGATCAACCTGACGATGGAGATCGGCCTAGACATCCTACTCAGCCTACATAATCTATGCAATTTGATCAGTAATTTTTGATTTGTAAGCATTGTCTATTCGAATAGATGCACTAGAGATATCTCTCACAGTATGAATTTATGCACAGACTGATAGTTTGGAGGCATCTATGATGAGACAATTGGTTGAGGGATTTGTATGATTTGATCAGTTAATACAATAGTTTCATCTTCAATTCCTTTACCACCACAGGACCTTCTAGGGGATGATTAAGCTTTGGCTTCTGATTGTAGTATATGATGCTCCACCTGATGATGCATTATTTTTTATTTATTTTTGGAGTAATGTAATTGGTTATTGTAACAAATCTTTCTTTTATTATGACTCAGCTAGTTGTCAAATGAAATCAGGTATCTTTATCAGATTTATCTTGAACTTGAGATTTCTTATAATCTATTGTATTTCAAGTAACACCATTATTCTCATGCACATATACATGTACATTATTTTTATGATGCTCCACCTATACATTAATCTCATGCACTTGTATAGGGAGAGCCATATACGATCATACTATCTACATTGCATTCACTGATAGATGAATTTAAACGTTGGCGATCAGCCGACAGCTCCTATAGCTTAAGTAATACTATTTCCATTTCAGGTGCTAGTTTCTCGTTACCAGACTATTATTCCTATAATATTTGGTTCCCTCCATCCAAATAAGTGCTAGCACTTGAACCACTTGCTACCTCATTTTTGTGCCCATTCTTCCACAATAGAGAATATCTCTAGCTTTTATTTCTGTATCACCAGATGATGCCTTACTTGAGCTATCTAGTTTAAGATCACCACCATCTCAACCATGTGATGTGAACTTATTCTCAACCACCATATCAACTGATGACTCTAAATCCATTTCAACTCATAGACCTTAACATATGTGCACGTCATATTTCCAGCTGTGTTCTTTATGGTATTGATATGATAAGATGAAGACTTGAAGACTCAAACACCAAAAAAATAAAAATAATAAAAATCAAATAATCTGATCAATCAGATTAGACTGTTGATTGGTGATGAATTTAAATGCTGGCAATTAGTAGATAGCTCCGTTAGCTTAAGTAATATCATTTCCATGTCAAGTGCTAGTTTCTCATTACTAGACTATTGTTCTTGCAATATTTGGTTCCCTCCATCCATACAAGTGCTATCACCTGAACTACTTGTCACCTCATTTTTCTATGTCCATTCCTTCGAAATAGAGAATATCTCTGGCTCTTTATTTTTATATCATCTGGAGCACTAGATAATATCTTATTTAAGCTATCTGATTCAGGATCTCCACCACCCCAACCATCGGATGTGAACTTATTCTTAACCACCATATCAATAGATGTCTCCAAATCCTTTTTTGACTTACTGACCTTAGCATGTGTGCACTCCATGTTTCTGGTTGTGGTCTTTGTGGTATTGATAGGATAACACGAGGACTTGGTAGCCCAACCACCAAAGTAAAAAAATAAGAAAATTAAAAGCCCAATTGCCGGCATAGAATTACAGTCAATTGGCTCAGATAGTTGATCGGATGAAATCAACGTGGCTTAGACCATAAAATCCAGCCTGCCACAGAAATGGCACTATGCATATATCGAGTAGTGTCGACCAATGTAAGGCCAACTCTCTATGTCAACAAGTGAGAAAGCTAGACTTCTGCAATACAAAAAAAGAAAATCAACATATCAATATTAATTCAATGTATATAATTTATTGATACGATATTAATAATACAAATACATATCTAACCATCCTAGATAGTCGATGATCGATGAGTAGCTTGTCCATATAGTATAGAGTCATCTACTGGGCCTGACTCTATGTTTATAATATGCTGCCGACATTAAGAGTAAAAAAATGAGTATAGTTTAATTGTTTTAAACTTGCACAAACTTTCAAAACTTGTACAAACTTGAACAACATACTCTATAATAAATACTTGATAATATTCTAGTATTAAATCAAAGAACCAAACAATATCACAAATAAAATGTAACAAAGATTCATTAGATTTCAACTAAAACAACATCAAATACAAAGTTTTATTAGATTTTAATTGCATCGCATTTCATTGTCTGTTTCTTAGACATATCCATTTATCATGCCCTTCTCCACAAATTCGATACCTAGGTCTATTGCCAATTCATTTCCAATCCATTTCATTCCTAAGTCTCGATGTTCTTATTATAGTACCATCAATATGTCATCTATTGGTTGCGACCAATAATTTGAATGCAAGGTAGGTTGAAATTGATGGCTATAACTATGATAGTACTCATCTAGAGTGTAGCATCGATCAATTTATTATTAGAAATCAATTGCCACATAAGCATAAGTAGCCATCATATATGAATAAGATAAATGATGGCACTACCATTTCTAGCATGTGTACGTATGCTCCTATAATTGTACTATCTGCATCCCATATTGTTAAATACTAAATCTATTCATCTATTATGTGTAATAATATCATCATTAAAGAAAGATTTGTATTGTTGTTCACCTGAATATTGTTGCCTTTGTTTCTATACGGCCCATGTAATGTTGTTTGCACTTGAAACATGACACTTGCCTTGTCAAATCATGTAACGTTATGGGATGTAGCTTTCGATTGATGGGTGATCACACGAGTTGTAATATAAGAGATAAATCTTTCACCCTTATTTCAGATAAATTAGTAGTGATGATTCTAAATCTTCGGCCACTATCATGTGCAAGTGTCCATTTCTTTATAGGAATTTCATTTAACCACCGAATGGCTTTTGAGTTTCATTTTTCAATCTTTCTCATGTACTTGTTAAACTTTCTAACTCATGTTTGCATGCTGGTTCTTTTCAACAAATCTCTTAAATTCGAGCCTTGAAATCTTGTGTTGAAATTACTCGCTATATGGCGCAGACAATATATATGATATGCATTGGGTGGTTGTTAATCAAGATGTTCATTTTTCATAGTGGATAATACACTTGCATGCCAATTTGAAATTTGATAGATGTTCTAGTGTGAGGTAACAAAATATCTCAAGCAAGCTAAGAACCTACCCCATGTATCAGTAGATTCTTCATCTATTATGATAAATGCAAATAAAAAATTTGATTGTTTCCATCAATAACAATTACAATCATCAACTTTCTCCGATACTTTTCATACAAGAATGTAGCATCAGTACTGATTATAGGTCGATAGTATTTGAAGCCTTCAATTACTGATGCAAAGATCAAAAAAATATGATCAAATGAAGTACATGCTGGTTGACCAGTAGGAGTGCTGATGAATTTCATTCAAGAATCGGGGTTAAATTCTTTACAACATGCAATCACTTCGACAATAAGTTATATGACTTATCCCAATCTTCATATGTCATGATCATTACTCTTTGCTTCACCTCCCATAACTTTCTATAACTGGACATGTAGTTGAATCTATTCTTTAAGACTGCGCCAATGCTGGCGATGAAAATTATGAGTACTTCTTTTATAAGATCCTATATTCCATTGGTGATGAAGTTGGAGTCTAGTCTAGAATAATCTTGAGAAAGCATAGCCGATACACATATATACAAACCAACATATCATATGATTTTAAATAATCATGATACTTAATCGCTCAAAGAATCTAATTGAATCTCGACTCTCTATTTTTATATTTAACAATCTAAAGCTTTGGTCCATGATGCTTGTCAATTGAATAGTATTTTACTATATTTTGTAGTTTCACCTTATTCGCAAAATAGAGTCCTTTACATAACTCTTCAACTCTTTCCCATCTACTACACTATGCCTGCAACATAGAAGACATTGACACATCAGTAGCTGCCCAATCAACACTCTTAAATATTCCATAAGGTGCTTCAAATATTGAAAAATCTAGGTACTCTACATCATGTGGGCACTCTACATCATGTGATGTACCGACGTGCTGAGCATTATCCTCCATGTCATCTTCCCTTGGTACATCATCTTCCTGAAAAGTCGATTATTTATATAAGCCGTATCGTCAGCAATTGTATAAATTAAAGCTTGTCTGATAATAGTCTATGGCACATCACTATCCATTGTAGAGAACTAATCCTCTATATGTCTTGAACTGGTGTTCACTAAGACATTATCCACCACTATATGGACCAGAGGAAATAATCTATTCACTATCCTCAGTTGTCATTCCTATGTCCTGATCAGTTAGCTCATAATCATCCCGATCAGGAATAGATCTGGTGTCTTCAATGGGTTGCACCTCTAGGCATAACTCTGCATGGGATAAATATGGAAGCAAACTTATAGTTGAAAAGATTATCTCAATATCCTCATCTATCAATAATCAGAACAATGCTGTTGGCTATACAACCTATACATTTTATATATTATTGTTATTTTACTTTTTCTTCTATCTATATGGAAGACTTTGTATAACTTATCCTCTAACTCCTCAAATTTCATTCCATATTTAATTCTAATAGCTTTTTGTAGTTTGAAGGGAAGAAAAACTATTTCTCTTCGGATAGTCCAGACTGCATCTAAAATTTTTTTATTAATCTACATGAATAAAGATCAAATTCTTACATGGATAGCAGCAGAATAGGAGATCAAATCTCCAAAAATCAGGAATTAACCTTCATGGAGGTCTGAAAGTGCAGACTCTCTACTTCGCATACACGCCAGACAACGTAGGAAAGCGAGATGAACTCCGATCAAATTATCTTCACAACCTAATCAAACGAGGAATGAGAAGTGCTGGTGTGATGCCTCATACCAGCAAGGAGGATGCCCAAGATGGGTCCCACACTAAGGGAGGAGGGGCGGCAAGGATGAGGAGAAGCCAAGGAAGGAAGGAGGGAAGGAGCTTTCTCTTCTCACACCTCTCTCTCTCTTTCTTTCTTCTCTCAATCTGATTTGTTTGCTATGCATCCACAGGTAGAGACCCTCTCTATTTATAAATAATTTTCATGACCCAATAAGTATAGGACTTCTAATTTAAATATACTTTGTATCAGTCCAATACTCATGAAAGAAAGATTCCTACATGAGATAGAATTGCCATCACATATGACAACCATATTGCACCCATTCCCACACCCATATGGGATGCCCACTGTTGGGTATAAAATACCTTCAGCCGAAGTTCTCGACAGGTGGCACCCATCCGGGCCTCTCCAAGACGGGTTCTTCAGGCGCCTGTCAGATCGCTCCAAGTGCCCTCTGGGCTCCGTTGTCGGCCAACCTTCTACAGCGCTCACCGAGCTCCGCTACTGATCGATCTCCTACAGTGATCAGCGTCAGGTTGAATTCCTTTCAGGTTTTGTCAACGGCCGAACTTCACCAACAGCGGGTCGCTGCTAGTGCCAAACTTCGCCCGGACTCCTACGGGAGCCGGTCCGTCTCAGTCGAGCTCCTACGGGAGAGAACAGATCTACCCGGACTCCTACGAGAGTCGGATATCTTCTTCAAACTCCTGATGCAGGTATACTTTACCCTGACTCCTACGGGAGCCGAATTTCTTCTCCTAACCTCTATTGTAGGAAGATCCGGTCCGAACTCCTACGGGAGCCGGACTCTTTTTTCAGACTCCAATTACAGACAGACATCGTCCAAACTC
>KE508226.1:36817-55523 GCA_000441515.1 Elaeis oleifera | reverse complement strand
GGAGGTGTCCGGATGGTACTGTGGAAGCTCGGATGGCCAAGGGAGTTCAGAAAGACACCGCACAAGGTCGGAAGCCGGAAGAGTCCTGGGAGGGCTATTCTCTTACGAACTTCGGCTGGAGTTATTTTATACCCAACACTATCATTTGTGGAACAAAGGGATAAGATCGTTGAGATACTTATCCTTGTACATATTTGATGTGTGCGGCCCATTTGATGAGCCAGACAAGGAGGTTATCTCTACTTCATTATCTTTACTAATGATCAGTCATGGTATAAATAGGTATATAAGATATAATCTGAAGCTTTTGAAAGATTTAAAGAATTTAGATATGAAGTAAAAAGTAAACCAGAAAATCCTAAAGGTACTTCGATTAGATCGAAGATGTAATACTAAATAGAGAATTTCACGATTATCTCAAGAAAATGACATAATTTCATAATAGAATCCTGCTAGTACACCTCAACTCTATAGGGTATCTACGAGGAGGAATGGCACTATTTGAGATATGATGTGATCCATTATGAACTTCACTAATTTAACCCTTGTTTCTTTAGAGACAAGCTTCAATTTCTGAAATTTAAATTAGGTTCCCTCTAAAGTTGGTTCCACTACACCATATGAGATATGGTATGGTGGACAAGTTAAAGGATAGGTCTTAAGAGCTCATTTATGGGGTATCCTAAAAGGTTTGGGATGCCATTTTCTCTTCCTAGTGGTTCACAATATGATTGTGAGTAATCATGCTACTTTCTTGGAAACAGTGAAAAGATGAACTCAAAGAGAGAGTCTTTAAAGAACAACAAGTCATAGGATCTGTAGAATTTTTTCTTGATGAGCCAGTATATGTAGTACCTCCTCTACCTTATAGATCTAATAGGATCTCCCATCCTTCTAGAAGGTACTTGGTATTTTTACAGAGGATTAAGAGAAAGTATTTCTCAATGGAGATTGAGAATATAGAGATGATCCCGAAATCTACAATGAGGTAATGTTGAATATTGACCTCGAGAAATGGATGTGTGGATAGTCCTACTGAATGAGTATCTTTGGAAGGTATCTATATACAGTGGCCTATAGATTTTATTTTCAGTGATGGTGATCACACTGTGAAGATCTATTCATGGATTTAAGCAGACATCTCAGAATGATTTGATCAAATTATTTGATTTGTTCAAAAATAAGGAGGAATCATGTGTTTATATGAAGGTCAGTGGGAGGGTCCCATACTGACATCGGTTATGATGTAGTTGCATATAGAATTTTCATCAATGATCTAGTACAAACATCCTATATTCTGAGAATAAAGATCTACAAAGATAGATCTTAAAGGACATTTGATTTTTCATAGACAAGTATATAGAAGAGGTGCTAAAAGGGTTCAGCATAGAAACCACCAAAAGGGATCCGTTATCCTCTTGGGCATAGGTGTATGCCATGCTATGTACTCAATTTTACATATCTTGCTGTGAGAGTCATGAGCAGATATTTATTGAATCCAGACTGAGAGCACTAGATTGCTGTGAAAACATCTTTAAGTACTTAAGAAGTACTAAAGATTTATTTTGATCTTTGGAGAAAAGTTAGAGCTAAGAGTGGGAGGATATACTGATGGTAGAATATCTACATCAGTATATATACTTAAGTTATGAATGGATCGATATGTTGGAACGGTTTCAAGCAACTGATCAATGGAAGCTAAATGTGCTGTAGATGTGCAGGATGCATTCTGGTTCTTATGATAGTTGTGGAACTGGATATCATGCAATCAGATGTCATGACACTATACTATAAAGAAAATGGCTCATAGCCCTCGTTGAGCCAAGGTCTCACCAAAATTCCAAGCACATAGAGCAAGGAGATACGTGATTGCCTCGAGTAGAAATACATAGAGGTACAGAGAGTAGACTTCATGTGGAATGTGGTAGGCCCAAGTCACTTAGCCAGCTAAAGATCGAAGCCTGTCTTCAGAAGATGGAGCTCAAGTATGTGGCAGATTGACTTTAGTGCAAGTGGGAGTTTGTTAGATGAGTGCCATAGAAGCCAATCTTGGTTGATATATACATTTATCTAGGGTATGTTATCATACTTATCGAGCAATTTTTATTACCAATCATATTGTATGTGTCCATGATTTGTCTTAGAAATTAACAAAGATGATTTAGTATATTCTTAAGGTGTTGAGAATTTGAGACATACATCATTAGTGGCTAATTTTTAAGAACTTCTGATTATAGGATTGTCATGAAGAACAATGATCAATCTATTTAAGATCGATGCATGGATCATCTCCTTTCTGGGCAGATGAGTCTCGAGTTTACAATATGGAAACACTGGGGTGAGAGTGTAGGTAGTTGTTAGAGAACAACTTACACTATGCATGGCCAACATGAGAAACTACTTAGATGTCTACTCACTCATTAGTGATTTTGTCGATGCTATAGTGGTATGACTAATCCTTTTGACCAATGGTGTATTGGCTATTTACAACGATGCTACTTAATTTGACTATATATTTCTTGGTCCCTAGCCATTTGAGTCCTTACTAAGTACATTGGCTATTGTAGGTTCAGGTTCGCTGTTTAGATTAGGATACACCTAGATGGAATCTATTGATCTTAGTAGAAAGGAGCAGTCCAATACAATTCGCAAGACTAAGTTTAGAAAGTTTTGGCTAGAGCAAGTATGAATACTGAAAAAAAATTTCACAAAATTCATAGATGAACTCTAGTCAAACCAATCTGACATATGACTAATGATGGAGTTTGACAAGTTCTCTATGACCTCCGTCTAGTCAAGACTCACGATAGAGGGATTGTATCATACGATAACTGCATCTAAGGGTTTATCTTTTTATTCTATTGGATTGCCACTACATACTGCTAGGCATCACTGATGGATCGTAAGAACTCACTAGGATCATTTTCGGATCAACGATCCTTATTGAAATAAGTTGGAATCATCCCAGTCCATCGAAAGGAGTTTCAATGATATTGTGATGGAAATCATGGTATATCTCACTACCAAATAGAATAAAACTTGAGATATTATACAACAAAGAAGCACGACCTGATCAATGATTTGGATCATATTCAAATTATCAATCGGATTGATAGTTTAAATTTTGAAAATAGCTAATTTATAAGTACTACAATTTTGACAGCTACTAATTGTTAGCACAGGGACTTAATTGCAAGTATTATGATCTAATTGGAGCTGATTAAATTATGGATCAAGTTTTAATTAATTTAAATTAGATTTAATTTAATCAGACTTGATTTAGTTTAATGCTAAATGGGTTCAATTATCTAAATCAAATTTGAATTTCAATCTTGATTGGATCAGGTTTAACATCCTTTCGAATTCGATTCGATTCGGACTCGATTTGAACTCGATTTGAATCCAGTTTGAATCAAATTAAACTTAACCCTTAAAGCCCACTTTTACTAGATTTCTCTCTCTAGATCTCATGCAAAAAGGAGGGACGGTGTGTGTGGAGATGTGCCCCCTTTTCTTCTTGCATGCATGAAAGGAAGGGGCACCAATAGTTGGTGCCCCACCCCATACGGAATTCTCTCTCTTCCTGATTTATTTTTTATTTGATTTTGATTCAAATTAGGATCAAATCTTATCTAAATATGGCATTGAAAACTAATTTTTGTGCAACAAAAATCAGAATGCAAGTGGGGCGTGCGGTATGAAAGCATGAGATGTTTTCTTTCTTGCCGCCACTTTTCTCACCGCCCAAAATCCTTTTATTTGATAAGTTTCCTTTTAAATTTGATTTGAATGGATTTTTATCTTAAAGGGGCATGAGGGTTTCAAGGTTTTTGTATGACAAAATAAGAAAGGGTTTGTGTGCGTGCATGAGTTTTAAGGATGGTGTTTCTTTCTTGCCGCATGACACCATCATGCCTTCTTCCCTTTTCACATCTAACACCCCATGATCTGATGAGATTAGATCTAAAAGAGAGAAAAGAGAGAAAGTAAGAGAAGAAAAAAGGTTCTTCTTCTCTTCTTGATGGTCAGGTTCAGATCCCGTAGATCTGTGCGAAAGGATCCATGCAGCCTTCATCTTCTTCGAGTTCTAGAAAATATTCGGATCCAAAGCTGATGAGCGAGGCCTGCAAGGTGCTAGCATACTGGTGGACTCAGTGCTCCAATCAGGTATCTCCATGTGGATATCAGCAGAGGCTAAGTACTTGCACGGCTACAACTCGAACCCTGGACATCCACAGGATCCGAAAGGTATGGAGATCATATCTCCAATCTTTTTGATGCATTTTCATGTTTGTTTTTAGATTTCAGACAATGATGACATGTTCATACGAAGATCTCGTATGTGGTTTTCAGATCTAATCTAGTACATAAATTTAATTAAAAATATTTAATTAATTTACTTTCACTGCATATATAAATCTATTTTATGTTAAAATTTTAAACTACACGCATGAAACCACCATGTATTCTAACAAAGCCGGCAACCCCCTCGCTCTCCTCCTAGGCACTGAAGATCTCGAACTACCCCACAAAACCCTCGATAGAGAGACAACCCTCGAGGGGATTGGCATGTGACCCCACCTGAGGGATTCACAAATTACACCCCTCGAAATGCTCTCGAGCCCAGGTGCTTATGGAGATCAGGGATCGGATCCCGAGAATAGAAAAATTATGATGCAACCTCGATTAGCGAAATCACAATAAATATTATCTTTATCATCGCAACCACGGCTACTACATCGAAGACTGCATCCAGCTTCAGGATGAAATAGAAAACTTAGCCAGCATGATCACTTGGATCGGTTCATTCGGCACCGATCGGATCATCAGGAGGAACAACGAAGATTACCTGCTCTGCCAGAACCACAACAGAGAGAGCCTTCTAGGGATTGACCTCCTACAAAAATAATCAATGCAATAACTGGAGGACCTGATGGAAGGATGGATGAAGCGGTCAAACCATCTAAGAGGCCGAAGATCAAAAAGTCCCTTGCCTTCACTGAGGAGGATGCCCAAGGGGTTCAGTTCCCTCGTAATGATACAATGGTTGTAACTCTTAATATTGAAAATTATGATGTACATCACATCCCAATTGATAATGGATGCTCGATCAATATTTTATTTACGATGATTTCTTTCAAATGGTTATACCGCCAAACGAATGGGATGGATGAATACCCTCTTATGGGTTTACTGAAGATATTATACCAGTCAAAAAAATAATAACTCTTTTTATGGTAGCTGGGTGATATCCTCGATGACCTAAAATTTAGGTGGATTTTCTGGTAGTCCAAGTGTCTTCAGCCTATAATGCATTTCCTTGGATGTCCGGGACTCAATGCACTACCCAATGCACTACAAGCCATCATGTCCACCTACCGTCTAAAAATGAAGTTCTCGATGGAGTTCGGAGTTAGTGAAGTGCATGGAGATCAGGCCTTAGCATGACAGTATTACAACATCGTACTTCACAGATCGAGGCCATCCAAAGCCTACCCAGTTAACGGGCTCGACACACAGGATGAGTGGTCTGAAGAAAGAGGAAAGCCGATGGAGGATTTGGAGATGATCCCACTCAAAGATGGCAACAAAGAGCATATCATCTAGATTGGGTCAAATCTCGACCAAGTAACTAGAGAAAGACATCTCTTTTTTGTAGGCCCATATTGATGTATTCACTTGGACACCGACAGGTATGCCTAGCATCAACCGAAGGTAATGATACATCGGCTAGGCGTCAACCCAATTACAAGCTTGTTAAGTAGAAGAAAAGAAGCTTTGTACCTGAGCAGTAAAAGATGATAGTTGAAGAAGTGGATAAGCTATTGGATGCAGGCTTCATTCGGAAAGCTAACTATCCTAGCTGGATCACGAATGTGGTCCTTGTGAAAAGATGAATGGCAAGTGGAGAGTCTGCACCGACTTCATAGATCTAAATAAAGTGTGCCCAAAAGATAGCTACCCCTTGTCCTCAATTGACCAGCTAGTGGATGCAACTTCAGGCCATGAGCTCCTTATTTTTATGGACATCTTTTTCGGATATAACCAAATCTGAATGGCTCCTGAAGATGAGGAGAAATAGTTTTATTACCGACTGAGGTCTTTTTGTTACAGGATGATACTTTTGATTTGAAAATATAGGTGCCACTTATCAGCACCTAGTAAACAAGATCTTCAAAGATCAAATTGGCCAAAATATGAAGGTTTATGTGGATGACATGCTTGTCAAAAGCAAGACCACTCAAACCCACATTAAGGATCTTAAAGAGACCTTCATAATATTAAGAAAGTACAGAATGAAGCTAAATCCTACTAAGTGTGCCTTTAGAGTGATATCGAGAAAATTCTTGGGCTTCATGGTGTTTGGTCGGAGAATAGAAGCAAATTCAGAGAAGATCCAGACTGTATTAGAAATACCAAGAAGTATAAAGGAAGTTCAGCACCTCACCAATTGAGTGGTGGTCCTAAATAGATTTGTCTCGAGATCGGCTAAACCTTGTCTTCTATTTTTTCAGACATTGAAGTAGTCGAAGAATTTTCAATGGATCGAGGAGCGCCAGCGCACGTTTGAAGAACTAAAGTAGTATCTAAGTTTGGCACCACTCCTTAGCAAGCCAAACATCGATGAGAAGATTTATTTGTACTTGGCAATATCTCTAGCAGTAATAAGCGCTGTATTGGTTCATGAGCAGAATAATGTTCATAGATCGATTTACTACATCAGTCGAGTCTTGCATGATGCAGAGACTAGATACACAAAGTTGGAGAAGCTGATCTTCATGCTCATCATCATAGCTAGAAGGTTTAGACCATATTTTCATGCACATCCAATTGCAGTGTTGACAGACCAGCCACTCAAAGCTGTTCTGCATCATCCCGATACTTTTGGGCGATTGGCGAAATGGGCTATTAAGCTTGTAGAATTTGAAATTCAATTCTGACCTCAGCCTTCTATCAAAGCTCAGATCCTAGCAGACTTCATTATAGAATGCATCATCTCAGATGACGTGAAGATGCCCGAACCATTCAAATAAATTTAGTAAAAGAACTGAAGTCATCAGAATTGGAAAATTCTTGAATGATATATGTAGATGGTTCATCAAATGCCACTGGAGCAGGAGCTAGATTACTACTGCTTAGACTCGAAGGATTCACTATAGAATATGCCTTGAGGTTTAGCTTCCCAGCTGCAAACAATGAAGCAAAGTATGAAGCACTTCTGGTAGGTCTAAGGATCGCCAAGGAACTTGGAGTGTCAAAATTGAAGATCTGCATAGATTCCCAATTGGTAGTAGGACAAGTGAAAGGAGACTTGAAAGTTCAGGAGAAAAATATGAGAAAATACCTACAGAAGGTGAAGGATCTGACATCAAAATTTTCTGACTTCGACATTCAACAAGTATCTCGGGTCGAAAATTCAAAGGCTGATATACTTTCAAAGTTGGCAACCCTTGCACCAGGTTACCTTCCACAACAATCATTTTTGAAGTTCTAGAAAGGTCAAATATAGAAGATCCGATCCAAGTCCTACAAGTTGATGAAGAATCCTACTGGATGGATCCTTTATTCATTTCCTAAGGGATGGAGTGCTACCTGCAGATTCAAAAGAAGCTAGAAAGATCAAATTTCAAGCCTTGTGCTACATCTTCTATAATGGAAGACTCTACAAATGCTCCTTCTCTTTGCTGCTCCTAAGATGTCTTCATCCTTTCGAAGCTGAATATGCTCTTCGAGAAGTGCACGAAGGAATGTGTGGCAATCATCTGGCTGGCAAATCTCTCGCATACAAACTACTTTGACAAGGATATTACTGGCCCAAAATGCAGGATGAAGCAGCTGACTTCGTTAGATGATGCGATCAATACCAATGAAATGTTAATATTCAGCATCAGCCATCCGTGCTACTCACTTTGATTGCCGCCCTTGGCTCAATGGGAATGGACATCTTAGGTCCTTTTCCACCAGCATCAGGTCAAAAAAGTTCTTGCTATGCTATTGACTATTTTACTAAATGCATGGAAGCTGAGCCCCTTGTCAAGATTACCAAAGCCAAAGTGACAGACTTTGTAAGTCCATTATTTGCAGGTTCGGTCTCCCTTGGGTGATTATTACAGACAATGATCGTCAATTCACGGGTTCGAGATTTGTTGAGTTCTATCAAGACCACGATATTTTCTAGCACTTTACTGTGGTGGGTCATCCCCAAGCCCACGAGGAAGCTGAAGTCACCAATAGAACCATCATGTAGGGGCTGAAAGCTAGGATCGGCCGAGCAAAGGGAGCTTGGGTTGATGCGCTGTATAATATCCTATAGGCCTATAGAACCACCCAAAGAACTATGACAGGGAAAACTTCTTTCAACTTTTCTTTTGGAACCAAAGCTATCATCCCCATACAGATCGCACTCCCCTCACATCATGTTGAAAATTACAATGACCCAAGCAATACAAAATGGCTTCGTGCAAATTTGGATCTATTTGAGAAAACCTGTGAGAAGGCAAGAGTGTGAATGACGGCCTATCGATAAAAGGTGGCACAGTACTACAATTCTTGTATCCGAGATAAAGAATTCAAAGTTGGAGACCTAGTCCTTCGGTGAGCCAAAGTCTCTCAACTCACAGAGTGTGGAAAACTATGTCTCAACCGAGAAGGCCCCTATCAGGTGGATGAAGTAATCCGATAAGAACTTATCACCTCAAACAATTAGATGGGACACTTTTACCTCGGCCATAGAATTCTAAAAATTTATGAATGTACTACTAGTGATGCTATTATTCCTACTGAATATTATATCCTTTAAAAAAATATATTATCATCTTTCGATATTATTTTGATGAGATGAATTCCCTTTGAGGACTAACCGACTAACATGCTATGAATGTAATTAACAAAAAGAAGATTGCCAAGAGGAAACAAAAGAACAAAAAGGTATGCATAAAAGTCCACTTTTTCATTACTGCAAATATTTACAAAAGGGAGTAAACAGAAAGACAAAAGCAGAAACACAAAAAGGGAAAAGAATAGGGACCCCTTTAGAACCACGATTGCTTGGCCACATCATGATCAAGATCCAAGATAAGAAAGTTTAATCCTTGTCCGAAGAAAATACCCCAACCTCCTCATCACTATCCCAAGGTGAAGGTGGTGTAGGTCCAATTGTGGCATCATGTGCTTTATGCGGGCTTTGCAGTTTTAAAGCCCTGCACGAACCCGACCGTGAAGGCATCGAGAAGCTCCCCCTTAAAGGCCTCTGAGGCCTTAAACTCAGTAATGCAATGGAGGTGAGCTTCTGTGAAGGCCTCCTTAGCGGTCCTTGGGTGGAGCATCCCATCTGTGGAAGAGCCCTCACAAGAAGTCCTTGAAGGAGGTGCATTGGGCACTGCCTTCACCCTCTTGGCGGAGCCCTTCCTCGAAGGAACTCCACCTTCTTTTTTGCAACCTTCTTAATCTATCAGGGATCGGGCTCCATGGTCACAAAGAGACGAGAAGAAAGAGCGAGAAGATGGAAGGAGTTTGTAGGTGCACCAGTGGCAAGAGGGAGTAATTTGTAGAAAACCCTAGTGTAAGTGCACCCATGCGAGGACCAATCCAGCTCCACCATGTGTTATGTTTCGAAACACCAATTGTCACCGCCATTTATTACGTCTTCTTCTTATCAGAGCGGAGTCGGCAGAGTGCCTCGAAAGCCATCCTAAAGTGGCAACTGGAAAGTGGCCTGAAGGAAATCATCGATCAATTCACTTGGAAAATTTCACTAGCCATTATGGCAAGCAGAGTCCCAAGATACATCCTGAATAGACGTTTAGACTCCTGGAGGGTGGCCTTATTGACCAACGACAACTGATTGAGACCCTTGAACTTTCTCAAAGTGTTGATCGTGACGATCCTCCTCATAGCAAATGGCAGGAACCTCTACTACTAAGAAGCAGAGGCTAACCTTTGAGGAACCCTGAAGGCCAAACTCGCTCTTCAGCAGGTCAACACCCATGAAGACCTTAGTAATCAGAAAAAATCAAGGTTAACCTGTAAGGACCCCAAAAGGGCCAAACTCGCCCTTCAGCAGGCTAATGCTTGCAAAGCCTTGTTCGTTTAGGAAGTGGAGACTAACCTATAAGGACCCTTGAAGGCCATGCTTGCTTTCAGCCAAGCCAATGCCCATGAAGATCTCGATTGGTCAAGAAGCGAAGGTCAATCTAAAAGACATTCGGAGGGCTAACCCAAGAGGACCCTCAAACCATTAACTTTGGCAAGGCACAAAGCTAAACCTAAAGAAACGTTGCTCTACGGATATCATGGCGAGCCGCCCTAATATGGAAACCATTCATCCCAACCATAAGTCCAATTTGTGAGATAGTGGACCTATGTAACATTGATGCTTTGAATTTTATTCTTTATCAATGAATTTCATACAACAATTACAAGATAAACACATGGACTAAAAATCAATCCTTCGCTGGTGGAGCTTCAGCGCCCGATGTTCTTATTGCCCAGATAGACAACCCAAGAGGGGGGAGATGAATTGGATTTTCAAAGATTTAAGCAAGCATGTGCTGGTTTTTCAAAACAAGCTAAGAAGATATAGTGAATGTGAAGCAAATGCAGTGAATAGCACTAGAAATAAATCAATAAATACTAAACAATAAGTAAAACAACTAAAGATAAGCAAGCCATGAAAATACAAGAGGTTTTATAGTGGTTCAGTGCACTCTAAGCACCTACGTCCACTCTCCAAGCTCCACTTGAAAATTTTCACTATAATCTACTGATTGCAGTATGTTTATTTGATCGATATCACAAATAAATCCAGTTGATTTTTTGGACTCACCAACCATAACTTTATAAGACTTCCCTAGGCTCCCAAACCAATTTCAAGTTGGATTACACATTTTCTCCAAGTTTCAAACTCTTGAAACTTGTTACAGTAGTTTTCAGCAAGAACAAAAATTATAATACACAAAGCTCCTCAAAAGAGCAAATAAAATACTTTGAATGCAGCTTGAAGATTGCTTGAATGCTTGGCACGAGATTGAAGACTTTTCTCTTTAATATTAAACTCTCAAAGATCAACACTTTCTGATGTGGAGGTGGAAATACTTTTGAAATCACTTAATATTGAAACTAGGCTCTTTTCTTTCAATATACTATTCTTGATCGTCAATTAGGCTTTTTCTTCATTAAAATAAGTCTTCTTTCCATTTAAAGTAATTTGAATTCAAGAACTACCTATTTTTTGATGTTGGGATGGATTCCAGCCATTTGAACAACTTTTGGATACTTCTACAATAGATTCTGTGCATTCTGTTATGGCTGTCAGAAACAGTCGAGTTGACTTGAACAGTCCACGAGTCAGCTTGAATTCAGCATGGGTCGACTCGAAATATTTTGGAGTCAGTTCAATTTCAATGTGCAGAAAATAGCTCTTTACTCTATAAATCGAGTTGGCTCGAAATATTTTAGAGTCGGCTCGAAAGCGTGCCAGCCCTGCGTGCCACAATTTGTTTATGCCAAAGTCGACTTGAAACATGCTGGAGTCGACTCAAACTCCTCTATTTAGTCTTTCTCATTCAATTTCCATCCAAATTTGATTTTTCTTGATTTCGAAGCTTCTCAAGTATTTCTAAATGAGTTCAAAGCATATCATAAGGGTTTGCTTCTTAAAAAAGTATTTTGCTTCCTAAAAAAATATTCTTAGCCAAGCTTCAAAGATATTAGTCTCCTTTTTGTTTCAATATTATGTAATCATCAAAATTATTTTTTAGATCGACAATCTTCCTCTTTTTGATAATGATAAAATATTAAGCTTAAAAGTTAACAAGTAAAAGCTTAAGCTAATATAATATACCACTTTTAATTTGAGCAAATCATAAGAGTATCATATAATAGGAAATTCAAATATTTGAGACTCAAATATGAGACATTGCATAATATTCAAAAAAACTAATATCTCTTTAACAATTTTCTCTTCCATTTTATAAGAAATTTAGAATAGATTAATCTTTCCCTTAATGTAATGTTGGAAACTTCTAGTTATACAAGATGCAAAAACTAGATGCTCCCCTCAATTTATTGCTCAAATTTTTTTTGCTCAATACTTCTCTCCCCTTTTATCATCAACAAAGAGAGTCAAACAAGGATACCACAAAATATCAACAATAAAAGTGATATCATAAAATTATATCATTATAAATACAACAGGGATAATCATAAGTAAGCATACAAATGATACCAAAAGATTTAAAAGGATCACATATTCATTATTCTCCTCTAATCATACAAAATCTATCCTCATTTAAAGGTTTAGTAAAAATATCAGCTAATTGATTATCAGTGCAAACAAAATCAAGCATAATATCATTATTTTGCATATGATCTCTAATAAATGATGTCTTATATCAATATACTTAGTTCTTGAGTGCTGAATTAGATTTTTAGTTAAGTTTATAGCTCTTGTATTATCACATCTTATAGAATTTTTTTTTTCAATACCATAATCCTTAAATTATTGCTTAATCCAAAGAATTTGAGCATAATAACTTTCAACTACAATGTACTCGGCTTCCATCATGGATAATGCTATCGAATTTATTTTTTGCTAAACCAAGAGATTAAGTTCAACATAAGAAATTCTCATGTACCACTTGTACTCTTTTTATCAATTTTACATCCACTATAATCAGTATTAGAATAACCAATTAAATCAATAGAAAAATACTTAGAATATCATAAGCCTAAATTTTGAGTACCCATCAAATATTTAAGATTTTTTTAACCACAAGCATATGAGACTCTTTAGGATTAGATTGAAATCTAGTACATATACATACACTAAACATTATGTCTAACCTACTTATGGTAAGATGAAGTAAAGATCTAATTATGCCTTTATAAAACTTTTGATTTACATTTTTATCATTTTCATCTTTGTCAAGTTTGCATATAGGGCTCATGGGTATTCCAATTGCATTCACATTATCCAACCCAAATTTTTTGAGTATCTCCTTGGTGTACTTAGCTTGGTTGATGAGTATGCCTTCTTTTGTTTGTTTGATTTGAAGATGAAGAAAAATTCAGCTCTCCTATCATGCTCATTTCAAATTCTTCTAGCATTAGCTTAGCAAATTTTGACAAAGAATTTCATAAGTAGCTCCAAAAATAATATCTTCCACATATATTTGAATAATTAGTAAATTAGTTTTTTTCTTTTTAAGAATAGAGTAGTATCTACACAACCTCTAATAAAATCATTTTTAAGCAGAAATATACTCAATCTATCATACCATGCTCTTGGTGCTTATTTCAAACCATATAAAGTTTTGTTAAGTTTGAAAATATGATTTGAAAAAGCATGATTTTCAAAACAAAATGATTATTCTACAAAAACCTTTTCAACAATATAGTCATTTAAGAAAGTACTTTTAACATCTATTTGATCTAATTTGAAATCTATGTATCAAGCAAATGCAAGTAATAATCTTATAGTTTCTAATCTCGCTACAGGAGCATAAGTTTCATGAAAATTTATTCCTTCTTTTTGATTATATCCTTTTACAACTAATCTAGCTTTATTTCTAATTACATTACCATTTTTATGCAATTTATTCTAAATAACCATTCTATTCTTATTATTGGATAGTCAATTAGCCTACTAACTAAGATCCAAACTTTGTTTCTCTCAAATTGATTCAACTCCACTTGCATTGCAAGCATCCAATTTACTTCATTTTCAGCTTTTTCTATGCATTTGGATTCAATTTGAGAAACAAAAGTAAGATGATCATGAATATCTTTAAAAGTAGATCTTATTCTTATCCCTTGTTAAGGTTCACCTATGATAAGATCCTTTGAATGATTACGTATGAACTTCCACTTCTTGGGCAAGTCATCATGCTCTTTGTTGATATTTCTTCAAGATTATTCTCTTGATCATCATCTTTGACTTCATCTTCTCCATTTTGATTTGCATTATCTCTCATGTTGAGTTTCTTCATCTCTTTTTCTATAATTTCTGCATCATCATCACTATAATCTTTTTTCTCAAAGATAGATCATTAATTTTATCAAATACAATATGTATAGATTCTTCAACAATCAAAGTGTATTTGTTGAAGACTCTATAAGCTTTGCTAAATAAGAATATCCTAAAAAAATATCTTCATTTAATTTAGCATCAAATTTACCTAAGTTATCTTCACTATTATTTAAGATAAAATATAGACAACCAAAACTATGAAGTAACTAATATTTGATTTTCTACCTTTTCAAAGCTCATAGAGGGTTTTCTTTAAAATCGATCGAATTAAAGCTTGGCTTAAAATATAAAATATGGTGTTAATAGCTTCAGTCCAAAAATACTTTAGGAGACTCCCTTCACACAGTATGGTACGGGCTATTTCTTCCAAAGTTTGATTTTTTTTTCAACAACTCCATTTCGTTGAGGTGTTCTTGGTGTAGAAAATTCTATTCAATTTTATTTTCATTATAAAATTTTAAATTTAATTTTCAAATTCATTATCGTGATCACTTCGAATACAAACAATTGTTCAACTCTTTTCATTTAAAATATTTGGATAAAATTTTAAAATACAGAAAAAGCTTCATCTTTATGTGCTAAAAATAGAATCCATATAAATCATAAAAGTTCATCTATAATCATAAGTCCACATCTTTTTCTCCTAGGCTTGTAGTCCTAGTAGGTCCAAATAAGTCTATATAAATGAATTCTAAGGGTCTAAAAGTTGAAACCATATTTGTGAAAGATCCCGTGGCTTGTTCCTATATTGACATGCATCAATTTAGTTTTGACAAACCTTTAACTAAATCTTTTGCAACCAATTTTGAAATAGTATGCATGCTTGTATGTCTTAGATTCCGATGCCACAACCAACTAGATCCATTGATTTTGGTATCCATTGCTATAAGGTATTGACCACTCTTCATAGCAATCTCATCAAAATCAACCATATAGATGTTGCCACGCCTATGTCCAATGAATTTTGCACCATTATCAAAAGGACTAGAAACAATGCATAAAGAATATTCAAAAGTAATTTAAATCCTTTATTATATAATTGACTTATGCTAAGCAAATTATATTCAATCCATCAACTAATAAAATATTATCAATAAATGTAGTGGAAGTAATACATATTTTACCAATACCAATAATTTTTCTTTCCATCATTGCCAAATGTTACTACTTTTCTTTCAAGAGTGATAAACTAATTTTTATCACCTGTCATATATCTTGAATAGTCACTATCAAGATACTATCTTCTTTTCAATCTATGGACCGCAAGACACTCCTACAAAATAGTCAAATAACAGATTTAGGTGCCCAAGCTTCCTTGGATCCTTTGGGGTTAGTAACCAAGGTTTTCTTTGGAATCCAAACTTTCCTAACAAGTCTGCCATTCTGCTGGGTTTCAGCCACATAGCAGAAAATAATTTTAAAATTTAAACTAAACAAATCAATAGCTTTAACTATTAAAACTATTGAGCCAAACCCAAACCCTAGAATCACCTTGCCAAAATCGATCAAACAAACAAGCATGCAAAGAGATAGAATTTATACCTTACCAAATAAAAAGTGATACATTGGTGATCTCCATAAGACTCCAAAGTAAAAGTTCTCTGACAGTGATCCATATGAAAATTGGCCAAGGTCCTTGCTAACCGGTGCACTGCTGCAGTCTTGTCTTCTCTAGAATACTATCGGCTTCGAACTCAAAGAATGATCATGCCAAAGCCCAGTCACCTCCAAACTTGCCACCAAGATCACACCAAGAAGACACTCTTTAGATGTCTCAGAACCTAGGATTTGATTTTTGGATCCAATATATGAAAAACCAAATCCTAGGGCACACTAGCAACACTTGCTAATTCTCTCACCACCCTTCTTACAACTTTTGCCACTCAATTTCTCCTTGCCTTTTTGTCAAATTTTTCTAGAATTTTTTCACTAATTCACACACCTCTTATCTCTGGTTTTCACCCAAATTTCTAGTAGCTAGGCCATGTGGGACATCCCATATATATAAGGGACCAAGAGACATGTTATGGGACCAAGGGGTGCCAACCTTTGGCACTCCACTTTCTCTTGCAATGAATAAATTCATCATGTAGAATTATGGTACAAGAGAGTCTTCATGTAGAAGGACTCTCCATCTTCTACATTCCATAAAAATCTTACATTAAATTGGCATTAAATCATAAGAGATCAGGTTGAGAAATTAAGGCAATGCATTAAGATAAGAGTCTTCATGAAGAAAGACTCTTCATCTTCACACGCTAATTAAAGTGGGGCGGCAATTTATTTTTGGTGTGGCTTTTGGTAGGCACAGAGGATTTCTTCTCCACTTGAAATTGTTTCAACTTGGATAAGAATCCAAACAAGATAGACCCAATCCCATTAGGTCAAAGACATATGGTCTAGGTTAGCTCAAACACTTTGATCTAAACCAATTTAGGAACTTAGGTTAATACAATGTGCTAGCATATCAAATTAACTCTTAAAATTTATATTAAAATCTAATTAACTCAAACAAAAATCAAATCCCAAAGTGTGTGACTCATTATATTTCAAATCTAGCCAGCAGTGGACCAAGACTTTCGACGTAACCCTAATCCGATCAGATTAGGTCACCCGAAGAGTCCCAATCAACTAAGACTCTTCCTAATTGATTTCAAAATTAAACTCTTTTAATTCTGATGAGTCCACAAGTTAAGATTGACATCTAGCAATGTATCATGACTATCCAAAAGATTAAATTTTAATAAAAATTATCAAAATATCTTTTAATGGCAAGTTCAATCTTTCAGTCAAACAACATCCCAGATGAGCTGTGGATATAGAAGTATATCAAACCTAATCACTTATCTTTATATATCTCGATCAGAAGGCAATGATTCAATTGATGATACATTAGAAATCTTTTCTAATTATCATCTTGCTTTGGTCAAAGACTTCTAGAATCACCGACCTGTGAGATCACATAGGATATTTGCTTCCCTTATTAGGAGTGACTGATCCCTTATTGATCACTCACAACCTCCATGCATATTTCACCATATCCAAGAATACCCCATACAAGGATCAAAGAATCAAGTTAGAAAGTGACTGGTGATCTCAGGTCAAAGGATCACTTACACAACTCCCACTAGAAAATCATCAGTTGATATGTAAATAAGACTCCATCTGATGTTCTCTCACAGGTTTATTCAGTGAACTCATTCTCTAATGAGCACCCATATCCTTGTATTAGTGTCACTATACAAGTGGTTGTGAGATCAACCATCCTCATTTCTTAGCATACATAGGACATACCAGTCTTACCGATATCATTGATCCCCGACTCAATGAACCAACGATTAAAAATATTTTAGATCATAGCTATCAAGGATTTAAGTCTCACTGGTGTGATCTCATCACGGCCCTAAAATCATTTTCTGGACCTATAGGATTCATTATAATATTAAAATAATAAAATACAGCATATAATGAATCAAAAATATCTATTTTATTAATAAATTAGTATCAATTATATGAGTTTGAAAGATAAATTACAGAAAATATCCTATCATATCCCATACACGATTGGCTTGTAGGGCATTATTCCTTCAATCTCTCACTTGCACTAAAGCCAATCACCTTTATACTTGATACCCATGCTATCAAGGTGGTGGTCAAACTACTGCATTGACAAGGTCTTAGTGAACAGCGCCGCTATATTATTCTTGATGTCAACTCGCTCCACGATCACATCACATTTTTTGACTATCTCTCAAATGAGGTGGAACCATCTTAGGATGTGCTTGAATTTATGATGAGATCTTGGTTCTTTAACTTGAGCAACTGTCTCAGTATTATCACAATAAAAAGGTACTGGTTGTTCAATTCTTGAAACCAAATCCAATTTTATGATAAATTTTTTCATCCAGACGACTTTCTTAGCAGCCTCACTAGCAGTAATATACTTAACCTCAGTGATCGAGTCTGCAATAGTTTGCTGTTTGGAACTTTTTCAACTTACTGCACCACCATATAGAGTGAACACATACCCAGATATAGATTTGCTATCATCCGGATTAGATTGAAAACTAGAATCAATATAACCTTCTAATTTTAAATCAGATCCACTATATATTAGAAAATATCTCTAGTCCTTCTCAAGTACTTGAGTATGTTTTTAATAGCTTTCCAATGATCCTCCCTAGGATCAGCCTGAAATCTATTTGTAATGCCCAAGGCATAAGCCACATCAGGCTTGGTACATAACATAGCATACATGATTGATCCTACAGCTGAAGCATAAGGAATAGAACTTATTATATTTCTCTCTTTAGATGTCTTAGGAGACATCTTCTTAGAGAGTTATATGCCATGACCTATGGGTAAGTAACCCCTTTTACTTTCCTCCATATTAAATCTCTTTAACACAAGATCAATGTACCTAGACTAGGACAAGCCTAGCATCCTTTTTGATCTATCCCTATAGATTTTTATACCAAGTATATAAAATGTCTCACCCAAGTCTTTATGAAAAACTTTTATGATAGCTATGTCTTGATCGATTACAACATTGAGATATCATTTCCAATGAGTAGTATGTCATCCACATACAAGATCAAGAAGACTATAGCACTCCCACTAGTCTTCTTGTACACACAAAGTTCATTCATATTTTTGATGAAGCCAAACGATTTGACT
>KE508225.1:16707-36901 GCA_000441515.1 Elaeis oleifera | reverse complement strand
TAGAATATTTCTAATCATAAGAGCATTGAGTAGAGGATCAATATTTCGGATAGACTGACACTTTCTATGTATGCTCGATGGAGAGGATGGCTGATCTCATAAGCTGCTTGTATGAGATACTAATACAAGGATGTAGGTGCTCATTAGAGAATGAGTTTTCTGAATTGATCTAACTTGAAAAATATCTTATCGAATCAACTTACCTGTCAAAAGATATTTTCTTATAGTAGGAGTTGTGCATGTAATCCTTTGACTTGAGACTACCATAGAACCTTGCATACATGAATCCATATTTTGATTCATACTCATTCATGACTTAGTCATGTATGGAATATTCTGGATATAGTAGAATATGTATGAAAGTTGTGAGTAGATTAACATGAAATCGATCACTTCTGATAAGAGGAGATAGCATCCTACTTGCTTTAATTGACTGATGATTCAGAGAGTCTTTGATCAAAATAATATAAAAATTAGAAATTTTTTTAATATTTTATTAATTAAATTATTATTAAATATTAATAAAATATAAATATGATATTAGATTTAACATCATTCCATAACCAAAGTTATACTCAGGATGCTGGTTGATTGCAGGATAGAGTTGCACGATAACTTTCCATTGAAGCATATTTTTGATATTTTCATCAAAATTTTATATCTTCTAGATAGACATGATACATTACTAGATGTCATCTTATTTATGAGTTTGATTGAATTAAAGAGTTTAATTTGATCGTCAATTAAAAAGATTCTAATTGCTAAAATCGGATTGGCTCGATTGGACTTAAATCAGTTAGATTAAATTCTAATCAAATCTGATCAATTTGGAAGATTGAGTTTTGAATAAGGTTGCTTAGTGGTTTGATTTAGCCCATACTAATTAAATCAGTCATATGATGACTAATTAGATGAGATCTAAATCTAAACCTCTTCATAAATATTAAGTCCATAGGTCTTCCACTATTATAGACGTGCAGGTGTGGTACTGATGTTAATTATTCTCGGCTGGTCACAGTGGCTTAGTTACATCGAGAACACACAACCACTCTATTAGCAAAGAGTTGCTCTAGGGTAAGGATGGAGTTGGACCCAATAATCATTAGGTGAGGGTTTCAATGATGGTTTTGCACCTATTAATGAACGGTGGATCGGATTTAACTAAAAAGTGTGGTCAATAACTGTTAGATAAGTCTACATAACTTAAAGACCAAATAGCTACAATATGCTTAGAGAAACATCTGGATAAAAGATTATCTATGCATCAGTGTACATGTTATCAATAACTGTTAGGTGAGATACATGACATCGATAGGACCGCAGTATCCATTAGAAATTCAATTATCGTGTTAGAAATTTCATTTTTCACTTGGACAGTGGAGAAATCTGAAAAATAGTGAGAGTCATTATTCGCATCTTAAAGTTTCTAGAGTAAATATAAAGTTGAAAGTATAAAAGTCTAATTTGAATCTCTACTCTTGTAGTTAAACAATATCAGCTTCAAACCCTCTAGCATGCATCCTTGAGTCTAATTATTTGATCGAAACTAATTATAAACACTAGCTCAGAAATCTCAAGATTGTCCTGACTTCTAAAAAATTAGGCTATATACTTAACCAGAAACCCTTAGTGTTACCAAACCATCCTATTATTGAGCAAAGAATAGCTTATAAAAAGTGGATAGATGAAGACGGTCCGGTTAAGTGCTATTTGCTGGCTTCAATATCAAACGAGTTGCAAAGCCAGCATGAGCATATGTCCACTGCTAGCTCTATGATCACTCACCCATAAGAGTTGTATGGTGAGCAAAGCCGCATAGTGCATTTTGAAGTGTTCAAGAGACTCTTCAATCTGAAGATGCGCAAAGGACAATCAATCCATGAGCACTGTATGATATTGATCAAGGATATTGAGGAGCTTGAAAAGCTCGGGCTTGATATGCAAAAGAATTATAGATGGATTTGATCCTTCAATCGCTTATGAGTTCATATAGTCAATTTATTATAAATTTTTATATAAATAAATTTGATTGCACCATATCCAAACTGATCAACATGTTGGTCACTATTGAAGGAACCATCAAGAGTTCAAGAGGTACTATTCTTGCTGTGGAGCGGACTTCTTCATCCAAAAAAAATTTGATTGGAAAAAGAAGAGTAAACCCGCAAAAAAATAGAAGAAAGAGAGCAAACCAAAGAAAGATGTTTCAAAAAAGACTGAAGTAAAGAAAAAATATTTTCACTATGATACTGAAGGCCACTGGAGAAGGAACTGTCTACTTTACCTAAAGAGCCTGAAGACCAAAAAGAATGATAAACCTTTAGAAGATATGCTCGTAATTGAATCCAACCTTACGATTTTTTCTACTTCTAGTTGGATATTGGACTTCGGTTCGAGTGCTCATATATATACTTCAATGCAGGGTCTAATAGAAAGTAGAAGGTTGAGAGAAGGTGATATGATCCTTCAGATCGATATAGAGCAAAAGCTACTGCAGAAGCTGTTGGTACTTATTCTCTTCAATTTTTGTCAGGATTTAGATTAGATTTGAAAGACCGTTATTTTATTCTATAGCTAGTCGAAATTTGATTTTCATGTCTGTACTAGCATAGGATGGTTTTGATTTTAATTTCAATAAAGACTTTTGTTCCATTTATTTATGAAATAAATTAGTTTCATGCAGTCTTTTAATTGACAGTCTTTATCACTTGTATATTATTGCGAATGTGAATTTGAATGAGCAAGTAATAAGTGCCATAGGTCAAAAGAGATCTAGAGACGAAATTAACCAAAAGTACTTGTGGCATCATAGACTAGGCCATATTGCAGAGGACATGATAAACAAAGTGAAAAGAGATGAGATCCTTGACTTTTTTGATTCAAAGTCATATCCAGCTTGTGAATCTAGTTTCGAAAAAAATAGCCAATTACCCTTTTGGGATATGGGAAAAGGGCCATCGAGGTACTTGCCCTAGTATACATCGATGTGTGGGCCATTTGATGTACAGATTAGGAGTGGTTATAGCTACTTCATCATCTTTATCGATGATCTATTATAGTACGGATATATGTATCTGATGAAATATAAGTCAGAAGCCTTTGAAAAGTTCAAAGAATTCAGAAACGAAGTAGAAAAACAAACAAGTAAACCCATTAAGGTTCTTTAATCTGATCGAGGAGGTGAATACCTTAGTCAAAGATGAGTTTCACTGATTTATCCTTATATCTTTGGAGACATACCTTATTAACTGTTGTTCACCTATTGAATAGGGTTCCATCAAAATCTATTTCTACCACACCATATGAGATATGGCATGGTAAGAAGCTGAGTCTAGGTTATCTTAAGATTTGAAGATGTCCGACCTATATCAAGAGATAGATGGTTGATAAATTAGAAGATAGATCTGTAATAGCTCGTTTTATAGGATATCCAAAAGAATCAATGGGATACTACTACTTTTCATAAGATCATAATGTGATTGTGAGTTGGAACGTCATATTCTTAAAAAATAGTTTATCCAGGATGGTGGCGGTGGGAGGTTAGTTGACCTTGAAGAGAAAGTCTTTGAAGAGCAAAGAGCTATAGATCCTCAGAAACTCATTATTCATGAGCTAGTAGTTGATGTCCTTCTATTACCTCGTAGATCTAATAGGATCTTCTGACTTCCTGAAAGGTACATGGATATGCTTACGGAGAAAGTAAAAAAATATTTCTTATGGGAGATAAAGGTCATGATGATGATCTTAACATCTTTGACGAGATGATGTCTGACATCGATTCTGAAAAATTGTTAGATGCAATGAAGTCAGAGATTGACTCGATGTACTCGACCAAGTATGGACCTTAGTAGATCCATTCGAGGGTATAGTATCCATAGGGTGTAAATAGATCTACAAAGAAAATAGATGCTGATGGTAAAGTAGAGATATATAAAGCTAGGCTCATGACAAAGATTATAGTTAGCACGAAGGTATTGACTATAAAAAAACTCTCTCATCCATAGCCATGCTGAAATCCATCTGCACTTTGTTTGCTATTGCAGTTTATTATGATTATAAAATCTGATAGATGGATGTGAAAACTGCTTTTCTGAAAGAATATCTCGAGGAAGATTTCTACATGAAGCATCCTTTGAGTTTCACATCAGGTGATAGTGATCATTGAGTCTGCAAGCTGCAAATGTCCATATATGGATTAAAGCAAGCTTCTTCGAGTTAGAATCTTCATTTTGATAAAGCGATCAAATCGTTTGATTTCATCAATAATGAAGAGTAACCTTGTGTATACAAGAGGATCAGTGGGAGTGCAATAATATTTTTCGTATTGTATATAGATGATATTCTTTTCATTGAGAATGATATTCCATGCTGACCTTGATCAAAAGATGGTTATCCAAGAAATTCTCCAAGAAAGATCTAGAGGAAGCATCCTATATTCTTGAAATAAAGGTCTATAAAGATAGATCTAAAAGGATGCTAGACCTATCACAAAAGTTGTATATAGAAAAAGTGCTGAAGAAGTTCAACATAAAAAATTCTAAAAGAGAACTCTTACCTCTTAGGCATGGTATTTATCTTTCCAAAAATATGTCCGACTACATTTAAGAAAGTTCAGAGCATGAGTAGGGTTCCTTATGCCTCGATCATAAAGAGCATCATGTATGCCATGCTGTGTATTCGATCTGATATTACTCTTACTGTGAGTATTACGAGTAGATATCAGTCGAATCTAGATAAGGAGTACTGGATAGCTGTGAATAACATCTTTAAGTACTTGAAAAGAGCTATGGATTTATTTTTGATCTTTGAAAGATATTCTGAGTTGCGAATCGAGGGATATACTGATTTAGACTTCATGTCTGATCCTAATGATAGAAATCTATGTTAGAATATGTATTCATATGCAATGGTGGCACAGTCAGCTGGAAGAATTCCAAGCAATCTATCATAGCGGATTCGATCACAGAAGTTGAATATATCGCTGCTTCGGATGCTACAAAGGAAGGCTTCTGGTTCAAGAAGTTTATTGCAAAATTTGAGATTATAACATCAGACGTGATACCACTTTATTGTGACAACAATGGAGAAATAGCACTTGCTAAGGAGACGAGATCTCATCAAAAATCAAAGTACATCGAGCGATAGTTTTATATCATGCATGACTACATTAAAAAAATATATCGAGATACAAAAAGTAGACTCTACGGATAACATGACAGATCCACTGATAAAGTAATTGAGCTAGCTAAAAATAAAATCCATCTTGAAAAGATGGGACTTAGATTAGTGACCAATTGACATTAATCCAAATGGAAGATTGTTAGATATATGTACTAGAAGCCAATATGATTGACATATTGTAATAAGTCTAGAACATAATTTTATACTTAATATATTGATTTGATCAATAAAAGAATAAATTTATTTTTATTCACGAGTAATATGTCTTTAAATCATCCATGAAATTAATACTTCGATATGTATTCTTAAAGGTATTGAGAATTAGAGACATGTATAATTAATTTTAAATATTTTTGATCATAGTATCATCATGAGGATAGTGATCAATCTAGATAGACCGGGGTATAGATCGCTTCCTTCAGGATAAATGAGTCTTTGGTCTACAGTGTAAAGACACTGAGCGATAAGTGTGGATAGTTATTAGAGGATAACTAGTACTGAGCATGACTATATGAGAGATCACTTAGATTTTTATTCAATCATCAGTGATTGTCTCGATGCTGTAATTGTGTGAATGATCTTTTGATCTATGAGGGTATGACTGTTCGTAGTGAGACTATTGGAGTTTGACTGACACATAAATATGACCTTATTGAGATCTTGTAGTGGATGTTGACGATAGTTGATCCACTGTAGGAGTAGGATGCGCATCTAGATAGAATTTATCGATCTTGATAGAGATGAGTAGTCCTATGAAATTTGAGAAACTAAGTCTGAGAGTCTGTGACCACAGTAGTATGATTGATGAAAAAAATTTCTATAAGGATCACAATTAGACTTAAGCTAAATAAATTTATTATATAACTGATAATGAAATTTGACTATTTATCCATGATCTTTCATCTAGTTGGGACTCACGATAGAGGGACTGAATCACCTGTAAACTATACTTTAAGATTCTTTTCGGTTCTACTGGATTGTCACTACATACTGCTAGGTATCACTGATGGATTGTGTGAGCTCACTAAGATTGCTCAGGATCGACAATCTTTGATAAGTTAGAGTGAAATCGTTCTGATTCATTGAAAAAAATTTTAATGATACTATGATAGAGATCATTGTATATCTTATTATTAGATAAAATTGAATCTATGAGGTCACACAATAAAAAATTAGATCTGAAATAAATAATTGGGCTTATAAAGTCTCAATTGGATTTAGAAAAATCTTATTGGGTTCAGGATAATTTTGTTAGCATATGGTTGAACTCAATTTTCTCTTTGCACTTGAATTTTTATTTGATAAGATTAATTCGAATTAATTACTTACTAATAATTTTAATGAATTAGATTCATTAGACTCCAATTATTCGGTGCTTAGAGTTTTGGATTATATAAATTAAGGATTCAAATCTTTAATCAATTTTTTTGATTGTTTGCATGAAGCGCCACTTGATTTGATCAAGTTGGGCGTGCCCACCTTTAAGAAGGCGTGTAGGACCAGCATGGGGCATCCCTTTGGCCTTATGTGGCATGTAAAAAAGTGGGTGCTAAGGCTTCAATAGTTGGTGCCTAATAGATCTCCTAAATGAGGTCAAATATCTAATGCAACAAGAATTCCTAATGTAAGTAGGACTTATATTAAGAGGCTATTTGATTTTGAATAGGATTCAAACCTTTTGTCTATTTAAAGGGGTCTTTTCTAAAGCTCTAATCATCAGAATTTTAGTAGCTCCCATGCCTCCTAAGAGTCCCCAGGCCTCTCCCTTTCTCCCTTCTAGTTCCAATGCCCAAAGGTTGGGCATCCTCCATCTCCACGTCCAAGAGGAGCTTGGGTATCCCTTCTTCCTCACTGATTTTCAGATCTTGATTGCTTTATAATTAAGAAAAAAAGAGCAAGAGAAGAAGAGAAAAAAAAGATCAAGAAAAGGATTAAAGAGTTAATCACGATTCAGACTTCGTTTAGATTCACAGGATGACTGTTCTTGGAGAAAAAAGATCAACACCAAAGAGGACTATTCCAGACTGATCCTGAGTGGATACCCATAGAGGTCGGATATTTATACGGCTAAGGAAGAACCTACTCTCTTTTAGATCCAGATTTGAAGAAAAGAATTACGAAACAAGTATGTGATTCAATTACATATTGAATTTCAACATAAAATTCAGTATGTATTCAATTTTAGCATATGAAGTAGATCCACATGTTTTATTTTTATGCATGTATGATTTAGATTAAAAAAATTAATTTTTATTCACTGTATTATTAAAAAAAAATTGAAACACTCATGTATGTCCCGACATAAAAAATTCCAACATCCAGTCTGTCCATTCGCAGGTGACTTACTCATATGTAGGCCTAGGATGAAATTGTTTCATTCTGATGATGCATTTTCAGATTCATCCAGTGATAAGTTGGGGCGTCAACGTGGGCTTCGAGACTTGGATGCCTCTTGCGGTTGGGAGGATTTTGCTTTGGTACAAACATGCGTGCATGTACTCCTGCGTGCATCTCTACTCGCCTGGTTGTCCTACTTCCCTTTTCCTGGCATGTTTTTCCGACTATCACGATCCTCTCAGTTACCCAAGAGATCAGTTGGTATGTCGTACGATTCGGCTCACAGCATTTGAACCAATTTGAGATTCGACTCGCTCGAGGTCTCTCTCGAGTGTGGAGGCTAGGTCTTGGGGCCGAGGCTATCTTTCTACTGGTAGGTAGCTCCCTGGAATCCATCGATTTGTCTTCCTAGTTTCCAGACCTTCCTCTCGAGCCTACGCTCATGTTGGGAGTAGTGTTGGTGTGCGGGGTTCATTGGGGTGGAGTCCTCCTTAGGGGACTCCAACGATCGGCCTTGCCGACGGTAGTTGCTAGTGTGGAGGCTGGGCTTTATCCGTGAGCCTCTATGCTCACTCGACTTGCTTTGCTTAGGTTCGGCAACTCTCTCAAATGGAGTCGCTAGTAGAGCTTGTGTTCTCTTTACATCGTGGAGCTGCAGCTGCTGTATAGCCTCTATGCTCACTCGACTTGCTCTACTTAGGTTCAGCAACTCTCTCAAAATGGAGTCGCTAGTAGAGTGTGGAGTCCGGGCTTCATCCGTGAGTCTCTATGCTCACTCGATTTGCTTTGCTTAGGTTCGACAACTCTTTCATAATGGAGTCGCTAGTAGAGCATGTGTTCTCTTTACATCGTGGAGTTGCAGTCACTGTATAGCGATCGTGAGCGTTCGAACTCATTCCATTAGAGCAGTGATAAGGTTCGGATGGACGATAGTAGGCTATCAAAGAGCTTGCCCCCCGACCTTCCATTCGTTGGAGTCGCTACAGGGCAAAGACCGTTGATGCAACGTGGTGAGATGGTTCCATCACTGGATCTCGCTACTTCATCATAGAAATGGAGATGCTCTTCCTCTAGCACTAATCTATTGCTGCTCTTCTTTGACTCGGAGGTAACGTGACATGGGCGCCGAGATAAGGTGGCCGTCAGGCTAGAGTGGGGGGGCATCGGATCTGATCCCTAGGTACCTACAAAAAAATTTTGCACATCGAAGAATCGATGGGGGATTCTTCGACAGGGGATCCTTCGATGGTCAAGTCAGTATTGGAGTCGGAGAGGGAGAACAGTGGGAGGTTGGCAGCGAGGGCCCCAATGTGTCCAAGAGAGAAAGAGAGAAATCTCCTTTTTGTGTTGATTCGGGCCTTACTTTTATGAAGTGAGGTCTGTCAAGTGTTAGATCACCGCTCGTCGGAGAAGTGGCCATCAGAAGGCTAGAGTAGTAGGTGTCAGCCGGTCCTGATAGGATCAGCCATCCGTGAGTGAAAAAGGGCTGTCAACACTATCGTTCATTAGATTGGGACGTTCTGCACACCAGAGACCCTTTAGAGATTCGGTGAGACCCACTGAGGGCTGAGATGGAGGTCGAGTAAAGTTAGTGGTCATCCGATGATGTGGATCTTGTTGAGCTGTCGATCTTGCTTGGGTGATCGGATTGGGACCAAAGCCTATGGTACTATCGAAGGGGCTTACGCCGCTACATGGACTGTATGGTCCAGGTGGCTAGGTCGTGGTATGACGAGCTTGCCACATCTTTGTGTATTGGACACATCATCGGATTGACAAAATATGGCCCAACATTCAGGTTTCAATTTCGTAAATTAATCATTAGTCTTCCAAGAGTAGCATAAAAAAAAATCAAGTGCTTGTTTGGATCTTATCACCCCTTGTCCTTTAGGCAAGGATGTGGGGTTTCAATTCTATTGAATAATCAGCTTCCCAAGAGTAGGATAAACGTAGGATATAAAATATAGAAATTAGCCCCTCTGAAGTTCAACAAGAAAATTACAAATTTATTTAAAAAAAGAAAAGAAGGAAAACTATTGAAAAACTAATTGGAACTTATGCATAAAAAATAGAGACCATGACAAAGAAAAAACGCATAGGATATTAGAAGCTATAAATATTTAGTGTATATATGCCTTTACATTATTTGATATTAGAATTCTGCATGCTCTGATAAATAAATAATGATGAAAATGAACAAACTTGGAGAGCCACATTGGAGTTAGTGTCCTGATATCAGGTTATTTTTTTTTTGAAAAAAACTTCTTTATTTCACAAGAGTAACATAGCTTATAAACTTGATAAAGTACCCAAAAGCATAATACATTTTGAAAGCAAAAAAAATCATATAACAACCAAAGATACTGGCAACAAAATGAATAAGAGAAAAAACTAAACCTCACCCAAAATCCAAAAATAATAAATAACTAACAAGCCAAGATGCTGAGAGTCTTCGTAGAGTAATAGCAGTTATAACTGATGCATCATTTATATAGAGAAAAAGATGCACCACAGAAAGCCAAACCCTACACTAGAATAAGAGTTTGCAATGTATTAAAAGTAGATTAGATCACTATGAGAATTTGAATCTTTCACGCTATTTAAAAATTAAATATTATAAAAATATAAATTATTTGATGATGTTACGAAATGTCGTTGATAAGATGGATTATGTACAATGTTTAGATAAATTTTGTGGATTGTAATATTTTTGCACGATATTTGGGACTACAACATCACGCTTTGATCTAATATTTTCTTCTTTTTTTTTGTTGCCCGCTTGCCCCCGGATAAGCCCGCGCGCCTCTCTTCGTGCTCCAAAACAGACCCACGGCGATCGCTATTCCCGTGCCCCAAAACAAACCCTCTCTTCCCCGTGCGCCTCTGTTCCCCGTCTGCCTCTCCTCTCCTCTCTTACCCTCGCGACGCACGCCGCCCCCCTCCTCTCACGGACCGCCGTTCACCGCTACCACTGCCGTTCGCCAACGCCACCGCCTCTCACCGTCGCGATGCACGCCGCGGCCGTTCGCCTCCTCTCACGGATCGCCGTTCGCCACCACCGCCATTCGCAGCCTCACAGGACCGCCGTTCGCCTCCTCTCAGGACTGCTGGCCATCGTCGTTTTCGAGGTTTTGTCTTCTCCCATCGGCACTTCCATCTTCCTTAGTCGAGACAGAGCCTTCATCTTCTTCCTCCATCGCCGTCGCCGTCGTCGGTCTTACCATCTTCGCTCATTGCCGTCGTCGTCGCTGGTCTTCCCATCTTCACTCGTCATCGTCATCGTCGCCGCCGCCACCGCCATCCCTGATCATTTCCCTCAGATTCCGATTGGGTTTTTTAGAAAATACATGAGATTTGGGTGAGTTGTGGCACTGTGAGTTGGTTTGAGAGCTTAATCTTGGTTTTTTTCAGGACCTACCTAGAGGATGTTTTAACTGATGGGCTCTGTGTCCCTATATTACTTGCCTCCTTTTGTATGCTATGGTATTTTGATTCCTCCTTTAATTATCTCCCAAATGATGTTCTTTATGCCTTTCATGCTGATGGGAGCTGGCCCTTATCTCGAATATTTATTATACATCAGCCATTGAAATTTTGTGGCCTCTTAAATTCAGAAGCTCTGGATATTTTCTATGCACTTCCAGGTACTGTATGGCTTCTATTTCAAGTGGAGAATATCTTATTTGGTCTTTCCTGCTTAAACCGACTCTGTTGCTGCTGTTCTTTTGTCCCAAATGATGTTAAAATTGCACGTGAGTACGTATGGAAATGGGTATACAGTTTACTTATCCTTTATATCAGAGGCTTTTATTTGCTTTCAATTATATATCCCAAATGATGACTCATTGTTGCACATAGATGAGAAGGGCCTGCTTATATGCAATCTTAATTATTGAGTCTTTTGGATGCTCTACATTTCCTCAATTTTGATAGTGCATCTCATCGATAAAAGACAAGAAGCTTTGCCTCTTTATCCTTTTCTATTTGGTAGATACAGAAGATTACCTGGAACTGAAAGTAGATCTCAGAAATTTATGTGCATTGCACCTTCCACTTGATTCAGCTCTATATGTTGGCTACTGTTCTTTTAGGACCCTCCTTAATTTATTATGTTACACACTGTTCAGCTCTATATATTGCTTTGTTTATACTCACCTTTCTTCCTCTTCAATCATCCATCGCTGAGGTGTTATCTTGGAGGTCTAATTATAGAGGAGCATGGCAACTGTTCATTACCAACACAGAGGGAATTCTTTCCTGTTTTTACTCTTACACAGGAATATATGGTCACTTTATTTCCATACTTTTTTGTGCTACAAAGTTTCTTGTACTTGCTGTGTTCTAACACACTTGTTTATTTCCCATCTTGGAACTTGTTGTTATCTAACAAAAAAAAAAAACAACAGATACTCGAGAGCTTATCGAGAAGAGGACTATAGGGGTCTTGAGTGATCCCAAGGTGATGTCATGTAAGCATCAATTTCTTGCAGTTCTCCCATGGTCTTCAAGATCTATGAGAGGTGTCTGTGGCTCTTCCTCATCTTGAATTTGCTAATTTGTTTTATTCTTTAATCAGGTTAGGAAGAAGATGTCTGAATACCCTCATTCACATAGGTATGATGATATTTGCTATTTAATGGCATTAATCCTTTTTCTTTACATAGCCCTTATGTGTGGATTGCTTATGCATGCAAATGCCGACTGTGAAAGTTATAACTGAGCGAGTGAATTATTCTTGCAGTGATTAGAGAGGTAAGAATAAGTTCCGGACACAAAAGATTATGGAAAAAGTGCTTGAAACATAGACAAGAGAATTACTGTATCATGCATATGGGCCAGAAGTGTTGCAAAGGAAGCAAGAAAGGCAGTTATGACCAACTGGAATCGTTGTCGCCTTCCTCCCCATTGTCACCGACTTTAGCCCTCTCCTCTGATCTCCCTCAAAAGATCCCCGAAAAAGAGAGAGAAATGAAAAGAAAAAGAAGGGAACAATGGTGATTTTTGCCATTACATTTTGGTATTTATTTTTGAAGGCATCGATTATTTTTATAAGATATTATTTTGTTATATGGTTTAAGTATAATGACTATAGTAACAACCCTTTTTATGTTGAAGTTGCAACGAGAGAGAGAAACAGTCGGTTGTCATTTGTATTTTGCAATCATTAGGTGTGTATTGAATGACATATGTCATTGTTTGCCTCCTTATACACATCATGATAACTATGTTGAGTTTGCAGAATAACGGATTGAGTTTGCAAGATAACGGATTGAATGTGATTATGTACAGGTAATCTTTGACATTATTATAATGTTTCAAATCATTATGTGCTTTCTATTATTTTGTCATAAATAATAATTTTATTCTACTATGGAGTTTTCATGATCCAGGAGCTTTGTTGATAAATCTTGATGCTGAAAAGAATCTTCCTCAATAACTCTATTTAGAGATCTTTGGCTTCATTTCAATCATGGTTTGGTTATACTTGACTGGTTTGATAATACTCCGCAAAGTCAGCTCTTTAATACAATTTTCTGATTATCAATACAAATACATTGATGCAAAAATTTTTGCTTCACCATGGAGGTTATCACACAGGTTCTTTATTCAAATCAGATATGGTCTAAATCGATGGATGGACGGTGATAACCGTTACATGTCTCAAGATTTCCTCTTCAAAGACTCGGTTGTGTCAAATCCTACATATGAATCGGCCAACGTCCTCTTTTTGACTCTGGGGTTTTTGACTATTTTTTTACAATCTTTTGTAATCAGTATGCATATGTTGATATAGCGTCTCAAACAAATGTCAGATTTGTGAACTTCATTTTTGGTGTCATGTTTTGTGGCTTGCTGGCCGTATTCCCATCTCCTTCCAGCAGGCCTTTTGGGGCATAGGTGTACATTGTACTTTTTGTATCCTGTATTTATTCTAAGGTTGCTTCATAGTTTACCAAAAAAATGAATTGTAAGCAGTACTTTGGGTTTGTGCATGAAATGTTTTATTTTGTTTTAAGATTAAATTTATATTTTCAATTTGATCTGTAGAATGTTATTACTATTTTCAAAAAGTATCAATAAGAAAATTATAGATTTATGTGGATGATTTTATTAAAAGTACTTTTAATTTCATAATTCTAGTTGCAGGATGTATTATTTTATAATATATACAGATCCACCGTATTCACTCAGCAGCCAGCGATTCAGGAAATGGTCTTGCCGTCACAGTTACGGTCACGGTACCAGTAGCTTCTTCAGAGCCATGACACCATGACTGTACCATTTTTCTCTCAGTCGCCATCAACTCATATTCCACCAGCTTCTTTGGATCCGGCACCATCAGAAGTCACACCTTCAGTTCTATCTCTGGCTGATGTTGTATCTCCTCTATCTAGGTACCAGTAGCTTCTTCAGAGTCATGGTATCGTGGCTCCACCACCTTCCTCTCAGTCACCATCACTCTATATTCCATTAGCTTCTCTAGATCCAATAAATCATGATTACTGTTTTAAGTGAATTTAGTTTTTGTTTTGGAATTAATCCTCTTTGAATTTTGTTAGAATGAAATGATGCAGGTGCTAGAGCAGTCCATATCCGATGGTCTTCATATGACAACAGACCAGATATGTGATAAAATTTTGAGGACCAGACCTGATTATGTTTATGGTTTGGGAGTTGGACTTCGTCCAGAAAGGAAGAGGTTTTTTTATATCTAAGAAGAGACTTCAAAAGAGTTGGAGCAGTCATAAAGCATAATCAAGAGATGAAAAATGAGATTGCAGATATTAAAGTGCAGATGGAGCGTCAACAAAAGATTTTGGAAGCTTTATGTGTATCATAGAATATCTCTTTATAAGATTTATGACGTAAGTTACTTAAGTTATTTTTTTAATATGTCCCTAAATCTTTTTATAAGTATAATGGAATAATATATGTTTTTGTTACTGTAATATATAGGCAATTAATTGATTATATTTTTTTTTTGTACAGAGATCCCATGATTCAAGAACTTGTGAAGATATGGTTTTGAGGATATGCGTAGCAGAGGAGCCTTTTGCGCTTTAGATTGTCGACTTATAAACTCATTTGTTTGTTATAGACAGTTGGATAATGAGTTTGTTTGCTTTTGGTTAGAGGTGAATTGTTTGCTTTTGGTAGAGATATAGTCTCTTGGTGCTTTTAGTTGGAAATACCATCTCTTTGGATATTTAGACAATTTACTTTTGGATTATAAACTTTATGTATGGATTCATCTTGATTATGAATTGTATGTGAGTTCATATTTTAGTTGTTGAATGATTTGTTGACCGAAATGGATGATTTGCTTAGTATTTGAATATATACAATGAAATGTAATATTGTATATAGATTATAATTGAACTATCAATGAAGTAAAATTTGGCCATTGCAAAACATCCTTGTTTTGCAACGTTAGCAAAATCGTTCCGCAATGTTTGAAAACATTGCCAAAAATCCTCGTTCATTCCACGATGTTGGTAAAACGTCGTATAATCAGTCACGTTTCGTGACGTTTGTCAAATATTATGAAAGACATTTGTTCCACGACGTTAGTAAAACGTCGCTCAATCAATCTATATTTTGCGACGTTTGAAAAATATCGTGAAAGATTTTTGTCCCACGACGTTGGTGAAACGTCGCTGAATCAAACTACGTTTTGCGACGTTTAGGCATACATCGCATTTTTAACATTTTTTCCGCAACATTTGATGACTAACATTGCGATTGGCCATTAGTGACGCGGCTAGTGCGACGATCTTGATGACGTTATGTCAAATATCGTGAAAAGACTTCAATGATATTTTGAAAAACTTTTGGCGATACAAAATTTTTTTTCTTATAGTGTATGCACACAAACTCATCAGAATCGTTGTGGAATGATACATCATCTGGGATAGAAGAATAGCAGCAGTGTGCAGTAACCGACCAAGAACATCCGAACAGAGAAAACGCATATGCAGCAAATGCCATCCCTGAATCTACAACAGAAAAAGCAACAGATGCCAAAATACTATACTTCAAAGAAAATTGCCTGCGGAGTGCCAAAACATAGTTTTGAACAATAATATGGTCAGAAACCCATCAGACACAATATGCCATGAGTCATCATTTGGGATTAAGTGATGCCAGCAGCATAAAGCAACGAGACGAGGAAGCCAACCACCGAATCCCCATCAGTAACAAAAGCAGACCAATAGGCAATCCTGGCCAACTCCTATCAGAATCGAACCAATTGAATAAAATCATTTGGGAGATAATTAGATGATAAAACCCATCGGTGATTGAAACTTCATTTGGGCTAAAAGAAGAACAGTGGCACAAGGTGATATATCAAGTAAAACCCAACAATAGAATCTCCTTTTGCAACAAATACAACCAAACAATCATACGAGTCATAAGAGCGGCATTGGTAAGATGGCCAGCAGAAGGAGAGAAAGTAATAAATTTAAAGAAGGGCCAACTCCCATCCGAAACAGACACTTGAATATCATCATTTGGGAGGACGAAAATCCATCAGTGCAAACATCATTGGAAAAAGACCAACAGAGATGCCCGCATGCATAATAAATGTAACCATGTGAGACAGTAAGATCAGAAGCCAAATAAGCATGGTGAAGCCAAATAATGTTACTTGTAGGACAAATTAACAAGAATGTTACATTGAAAAGTGATACTCTTCTTTTGACCAAAGTGCCTGGTTAAAACTTCTCGCATGTAGCTCCTAAAACAATCTAATCATAAAAGGAAGTGGCTAGGATGGAGTTGATCATCCACAAATAAATAGCGATTAGTAGTAGGAATTTTTGATACGCCCAACCTCTCCTTTTGGTGCTTTGTATGTCTTGTCAAAATAGATACGACCTTCAAATAGTTCTTTAAGTTGGTTGAACTTGATCAATTCAGCTAACATTTACATCAACAAATAAGCTCATCCACTCAGGGCATCGACTATCTTGTTCTCAACTTCCACCTTTTGGATCAAGTTGAAGGTGTACTCTTGCAAGAAGTTGCTCCACTTGGCATGCCTATAGTTTAACTTCCTTTAGTAGCTCAAGTAGTACAAGATTTCGTGGCTGGAGTAAAGTGCAAACTCTTAGTAGATGAAGTAGTGCTTCCGGTACTTCATTGTCTTGACCACATCATAGAACTTATTGTATAGGTGGAGTAGCATCACTTTGCATTATTAAGTTTCTCACTAAAATAGGCCACATGATATCCTTCTTCGTTAAGAGTTTCTCAAGTCCTAGCATACAAGGCATTACACAAGACTTCGAACACCTTCTTAAGAGTTAAGTAGGTGTACAACTAGAGCCTTAGTCATCTGCTACTTGATATCTTCAAAGGCTTGATCACTGCCCTTGTCTGATTGAATTGTCCTTATGCACTCGATATTAGAACCATCACGATACCAATGTTGCAAATGAACTAGCAGTAGAGCATAACCAACTCACGGAAGTTCTTGACTTCATAGATTTTGTAGGGGTTGGCCATTCAGTAATTTCCTTAATTTTGTCATGTCCTAACCTTGTTGCTGTTGGTAGAGGTGATGAATCCAAGAAAGATAAATTTGGATTGCATCCATGTGTACACCTTCAAGTTCATGTATATTTTTTCCGACCATAGGGCTTTTATGACTTGCAAAGGTGTTCCAAGTAAGATTAGGGTTGACAAAATCGATAATGACAAACTTATTGATGAATAGCTTCAAGATTGATTTGTGATAAATATAAAAATACTAAGAATTCGCCAAACTAAAAGGCATCATGAGCAGCAACTCTTGTCTTGAAGACTATCTTCTATATTTTTCTGGATTTGATCTTGATTTGAAAATAGCTACACCTCGTATCAATTTTGAAGAAGGTTCAGAGCTAGCTAGCCTGTGGGCAATATTATGTCTTGGTACAAATAGTCGATACTTTAGGTGGCTGTAAAGGGCATAGAAAAAGAGTTAAGAGGGTGGTGGGAGGTGGTGTGATGGTTGTTCTAAAAGAGATGAGGAGTGGTGGGAAAACTTTAGGAGGATATTTAGTTAGAGGGAGTTGGGGTCTATTGGAATGAGAATAAATGATTCTTGTTCCAACTGTTTGATTTGGAGGAGCTCTATTTTGATTTTTTATTCTGGAGCGGAATAAAAATGGTCCAATCTATATAAAACTCAATCTCTATGCTTTCTTAAGAATTCAAATTTTCATTCTAATTTTGATTCCGATTTTGATCATGAACCAAACTCTTCGGAGATTTTGATTATTTCAATTTTGATTTCAATCCATTCTGATTTCTATCCCGATTTCGATTTCAGTTGCAAACCAAACATCCCCTAGATGTCTTTGAGAGTTGTTTTTTGTCTATTGATATCTTGGTACCATTCGCTAATAGTGTGGTAGAAAAAAAAAGTGAATCAAAGATTACATGCCATCATGAACTCATTTTACAGAGCCCTAATTCTAATATGAACTTTGTTGGAACCATGCACTAATAAATCTATCAATGAGAAACATACACGTGGACACACACACACACATATAAATTTCTATGGGAGGTAAATCCACATATAACTAGTTATAAAGTTTATATAATTTTTGTGCAGAAGGAATTTTCACATAGAAATATCTATGCACATGTATTATTTGCACGATTCAAAAACTCATGCGGATGTACCCAGGATATTCTATGTAGAAATAATCCATATAAAAATACTTTGCGGATGCGAGTAGAAGAATTTTTGGGGTTAAAATGATAAGTATGACTGAAATTAGGCTCGAGCTAGCTCGACTTTGGGTCGGACTTCTGGCTAGTCCGAAAATAGTTCAGATTGAATTTGGACCTAATTATAGGTCTCGTTTATCTTTCAGACAGCATTCGAATATATCTTTGCCCAATTTAGGCCCAACCCAAACTCAAGCTCGAAGCTTGAGCCCAATCACTTAAATGGATTGTTGGGCTCTTCGTCTCTCAAAGAGTCTCGATGGAATCTGCGTGGATTAAGGTTCTTGATTCTCCTTCTCTTGTTGAGCATGGTGATGAGGTTACCGATGGCAAAGATGAGGACATCGAAGTAGTCAGTCACTGACTGCGACATGTCTGCTATGGCCAAGTCTATGTGTGAGGAGATTGTCGCCTCTTCGACTTTCTCCATCTATATTCCTCCACTCCACTCACTTCACCCCGACCTTTGAGACACTGTCTTCTCCAGCATTCCTTCCGACCTTGTCTTCCCTAACCCTAGTGTCGCAATGACCATCCTCTCTATCATGCCCCCCACCTCCTCGGCCCCTTTGACCATGATGCCCACTACGAGATCGCTGTCTGCTTTGACTTCCTCTACCTCACCTCCACCGTCGCCCTCGGATGCATCCTTACTCGCGACGACATTATCCTCCTCTGTGACACCTCCCTACACTCCTTGACTGCATCTCTGCTGGGTGGCACCGTATTGCCACTGCCGCCTTCGATTGCTTCGATGCTGTTGCCCGTGTCGCCTTTGACTTCTTCCATCGGTCCACCCAAACAAACCCTAAACTTCGATATGAGATAGATGGCCGACGAGATTTATAGACTCAAGTTGGCCCAACAGGATTCTAATCGAACTTGGGCTTGGACTGGAGCTAGATTCGGGCCTAGATTTGTTAAAAAAATTGGATCAAAATCCAATCCGAAGTCGAAAACAATTCAGGCCAGGCTTGGATAAGGGAATGGCCCGGCCCAATTCCAGCTTTAAATTGACAAGACAAATCTCCCGTGCGGACCACTCGTAAAGTTTCTAGGCTGAAAGGGTAAAGTCCGTATAAAGGTATTTATGCAGATAAATGCACAGGCTTCAGGCAGCAGCTACATTACTCTGCCTGAGCGAAAACAGTGATACCTTTCAACTGGGCTTGCGACCTCTTTCCCTCTCTGAAGTCGGAACCCTCGCTGGTGTTGCAATCAATCCTGCCTCTAATCCTTCGTGTTGGGATATACCGACTGACCCTGACGCTGACTGATCATGTTGCCGACTCACCAACGGATCCCGACACCGACTCACTAATGCCGGCTCTCCGGCACCGACCGACGCCAACTCCTCTACAGATCCCGACACAGGCCCATCTCCGAGATGGACCGACCGACCGACCGACTCCGCCCGACTGATAACGGGCGACGCCGACAGCAACCGTCGGCAATAGCCGACCTGGGCGTGTCGGCCCGACTGGCCGATACCGACTCCGACCGCCCGAAAACCGACTCTATGCCAGGTGCGATAACGCCGATTCTCCGTCGGGACAAGCGGCTGACACCCGACTTCTACGGGCCCCCGGACGCCGGCCACACTCTGAAGTCACTACCCGACGGCCAAGTCCCGACACACAGTCGGCTAGCCCCTCCACGACTGCCGAACGACCGGCATGGGCTACAGTCCTATCAAGGACACGCCGTACGACCGTCAGGAGGCCTTGCCCTGCCAAGACCTGGGGAATTGTCCAACCAAGAACACCAATTAATTCCTAGGACCTGTCAACCCATCGACAACATGGCAACCCCGGCGATGTGACGGCCCAAGACAATTTGACGGCTCTACAGTTGTCAACATCACGGACGGCAGGACCATGCCGCCCCCCACTATAAAAGGGGTAAGGCAACAGCTCTGGTAAGCTCTCTCGAGCCCTCGAAAGCTCTCCCC
>KE508223.1:69060-81740 GCA_000441515.1 Elaeis oleifera | reverse complement strand
CCGACTAGATGGCAGGTCATGGTAAATCGTCAAACCTCAACATCGATCATATGATGATTCAATCAGGTTAAGTCCATATGTGATTCTATGAAAACTTTTTTTCATCAATTACACTGATATAGCTATAGACTTAAGGACTCAGCCTCTTAAATCCCATAGGACTACTCCCTTCTGCTAGGATCGATAGATCCCATCTTGATGCACACCCCACTCCTACAATGGACCAACTATCGTCAACATCCACTATAAGAATTTTTTAAGATCTATATTGATGTGTCAGTCAAACTCCAGCAGCCTCACTGCGAGCAATAGTATCATCTCAGGTCAAAGAACTAGTCATACAACTGCAGTATCGAGAAAGTCACTAACAAGTGAGCAGACATCCATGTGACTTCTCATGTTGGTCACGCTCAGTGCTAGTTGTTCTCTAACAACCATCTACACTCTCGCTCCAGTGTCTCTACACTGCAAACTCAAGATCCATCTATCCGAAGAAGCGATCCATACACTAGTCTATCCGGATCAGTCACCATCTCCATGATGATCCTATGACCAGAAGCAATTTAGAAATCAACCATCAATGACATATACCTCAAATTTTCAACTCTTTGAGAATATGTGTCATCATCTTGTTAATCCCTTGGATGATTCATGGACACATAGATATGAATGGTAATATAATTGCCCAATAAGTATAAAATCATGTCCTAAAGATATGAAATATGTCAGTCAAGATTGACTTCTAGGGCATACATTCAATATATATAAGAGGTGCCTCATAAGGGATAAGAACCAAATCTAGAGAGCTTTAGTCATGGGATTAGATGAGGAAAGATAGAAAAATTTGAAAAGAAAAGATGAAGAAAAGGGAGAAAAAATAGAAAGAAAGGGAGAAGAAAAAGAAAGCATGTGATGCTTGTCCTAAAATCAGATTATTCATATGTTGAACATATAATCTAATATTTGTGTGGTAGGATCATTTAGAAAATAATTCTTAGAGTGATCCTAGTAGAGGTCTCGAAGGTATACAAGCAATAGTGCAATCCGTTCTTGATAAGGACGATCGGCAGCGAACTGGCAAAGAAGGCTGCAGCACTACGTCGAATTGGGAAGGACCCTGATCAATCTCTATGTGGATCACTATTGGAGGGCTTCTACTTTGGAATCTTATGGAGATCTCAAAATTATCAGATCATCATCTTTATGTTGGTATATGACATCTGATCCCTTGCTTATATACATGCTTATGTTGTTTGATTGCAATCATCATAGTGTTCCTAGGGCTTTTGTGTTTCGATAGTCTAGTTTAATTGTTAAACTTATTTTCAATACTTGAATGCATATAAAATTTTTGAAATTTACATTCTACTGCATCACCGAAACCTAACACAATGCATGAGCAAGATCCCTTATATTTCAGCTTTAGGGAGTCTCATGTATGCCATACTGTGTACTCGACCTGATATAGCACTTGCCGTGAGTGTTTTAAGTAGATATCAGTCAAATCTAGGTGAAGAGCATTGGATTGCAGTTAAGAACATCCTTAAATACTTGAGAATGACTAAAAATTTGTTCTTGATTTTGGTAGAGGATCGAAGTATTGTACAGACAAACTCCTGTACATAGGATAAGGAATACACTAGTAACACACCAAAGAGGAACAGCTGCTAAGATTCCTTCTTGAAGATGGTGGCTAAGGTTTGGTATGTAAAACAAAGAGAAGGAGAGAGAGATTGAGGAAGAAAAATTATTGTATTAGTTTCACCAAAATGTTATAATACATGATTTTATACCCTAGGATTTACACACAAACCCTAATAAACCCCAACTGAAAAACACTCCTGGCTAAACCCAATACATAAAAGCACTCATCGAGCCCATGTCTCATATACTCTTATCCCTTGGACTTGTTCTCAATCCAAACCCTTAAGTTAGCCACCTTAGGACCTCACAAACCAAGGCCCTAAGCCTTAGGATCAAAATCTGACCCTAGACCAAACAGACTCCCGTACATCTTCAGCCTGCATGAACTGGATCAGTTCAACTAGGATTGGGTCGATCCAATTCTCAACAACCTTCAAAAATCTCGAACGATGCACTTTCTGTTCTGTTCTCAATTAGTCGACTTAGCTGGGACTGAGTCGATCCACTTGGACTAAGTCGGCTCAACCTGACACTGAGTCGACCTACTTTTCATGCTATGCCAAAACACTAAGACTCCTCTCTCTCTGGCACTCTCTGTGACTTGGTTGACCCATTCTTAGACTGAGTCAACCCAATATCCTGAAACTGCTCTTCCATCGTAGTGTTCGGCCCTTCTTTGGTATCTCACTCCACCTTGTGTCTCCAGATATCTGAAGCTCCAACCAAGCCCTTCGAAGTCCTCGCCGTCTGAAACTCGAGCCCATGGAAGCTATGCACTGCCTCCACCCTAAGATAACTCCCATCCTAGTGAACCAGGAGCCTATCAAACTAGCTCCACCCGTGGTGACCTCCAAGATTATGGGGGCACCATAGAATCCCTACATGGAGCTGAAAGTGGAAGGATACACCAATTCAGGTTTCATATCTAATGTCGATGATAGATCTACATCGAAGTGTATTTTTCTATGTAATGATGGATCGGTTAGCTGAAAAAATTTTAAATAGTCAGTTATTACATATTCGACCATGAAAGCTAAGTACATCACCACTTCTAAAGCTGCTAAAGAAGCATTCTAATTTAAAAAGTTCATTGCAAAGCTAGGTGTGATGCCATCGAATATCATTGCACTACACTATGGCAACAACAGTGCCATAGCCCTCTCTAAGGAGCTCAGATCTCACTAAGAAGCTCAGATCTCACTAGAAGTCTAAACATATAGAGCAACGGTTCCACATCATACACAAATACCTTGAAAAGAAGTTCATTGAGGTATAGAGAGATGACACCGCATAGAATATGATAGACCCACTGACAAAGCCTCTCAGTCAGCAGAAGATTGAAGCTCACTTTGAGAAGATGGGTCATAGGTATATAGTCAATTAGCTTTAGGTCAAGTGAGAGTTTGTTGGATGTATGCCCTAAAATCAATTATTGGTTGATACATTTTGTAATTCTAGGATATGAATTTATACTTATAAAATATTTATTATTAATAAAAATAATTTATTCTAATCATACATTATGTGTCTATGATTTATCTTAAAAATTAATAGATGATTTTGTATATTCTCAAAATATTGAGAATTTGAGACATATATTATTAATGGTTAATTTTTAAAAGCTTTCGATAAGAGGATCATCATGGAAGATAGTGATCGATCTCATTCAGATTGATGTGTTGGGTTTCGATTATGCAGCAGAAGGTTGGATTTCAAAATATTTATAAAACCCTAGAACACTCAGAACCCTAAACCCAGGATCCTCTTTGATGCATTCAACCAAAATAATAAACTATGATAAAATGAAGCATATAATTTATAAATATCTCAATCACTATTTTAGTATCTCTATAAGGTACATAAGTATATATCCTCCAATGATGATCCACACAGAAATTGGATCAAAGAGATAAACCTTCTGAATCCGATCGTCGGACCCGAGTTGACCCCGACTTGATCGATTTGGCCGAATTGCTTCCGAACCTGACTTAGACCATTTCTTGGCTCTTAGGTGACTTGGCTAGATCTCTTATGATCCTCTAGAGCCTTGTCCTAAATCTATTTAGGCTTAAATTATGCTAGAAGGGCTTATCCTAAGGGAACCAAGGGTATAAGAGAGAGAGGATTCTTGTCTTAAGCAAGATAAGATGGCTTGCTGGAATTAAATGAACTCTCCCTAGTGCCATCCCCTATTTATAGTTGTAGAGGGGGTGTGAAAAGCATCCCACGATAATTCCCAACTACCAAATAAAGAGGCCTATCGATACCAAAAACTTATCAGATAAGAACTTTTCGGAACAAAGCACTGGTCCACTCTTTCCCTCGCATGCACCCTCATGAAGAGATGGTTTCTGCATCCCAATTTAAATCAGAAAAATCTCAAATTTTGCCATGTGGCTAGGAGGCTTTATCTAATTTAAATCATAGAGAGAAAACCCTTAAGAAGTGTATCATTCTATGTTTAAAAATAGAAAGATGCTAGACACCTCTTTGGGAAGTCTTCACATGCGCATCTCACATTCCTTCCTTTTCCATGCCATATCAGGCCACCTCACACCTTAAAACCTACGCTAGCCTAATGGTTCATTAGATAAGATGCTATATGGGTCTTAAACCTATTTAATAAGGACTCTCCAAGCCCCTTCATGCCAAGAAAAAATTTGCCTCCCATAATTTATGCGCCAAGTTAGGTAAGAGTCCATACCTCTTTGGACTCTATTTATTTTGATGCCTCCTTGGGCCAAGTGGCACCATCTGATAATTGCCCACATCAAAGGTGAACCTAAGTTAATTTTAATTAATTTATTTATAAACCAAATCAGATTCGAATTGATATTGATCAAAATAGGAGCTAGGGTTAGCTAACAAGTGCCAGTTTATCAATTAACCACCCAAATAGGATCCAATGACCCATAAATCGATTCAATAAAATTCTTGACCAATTCCTTAATGTGTGTGAACCATTGGGCTCTGCACCTAGCCAATAGTAGGTCTAGATATATATTGATTAGATTTGATTAGACTCCATCTAATTGATTTAGGTCAAACCCATGTAGACCCGAGTTGTCAAATTAGAACCTTCTCTAATTGACCCATAAATTAATCTCTTTAATTCATAAAAATCTATAAGACATGATTGGCGTCTAATAATATATCATACTTATCTGAAAGATATAGAATATTTTGATAAAAATACCAATAATATCTTTTAGTGGCAAGTATCATGCAATTCAATCTTTCGATCATCTTTCATCCCGAATAAATAATGGGTATAAAAAATATGTCAAACCCTAACACTAATTCGATTGAATCTCAATTCACTAATGATGACTTGACTTAAGAAATATTAGAAATTATTTTTAATTTTATCTTGCTTTGATCAAAGACTTCCTATGTCATCGACTAACAAGATTACTTAGGATCACATCTCTCCTTATCGAGAGTGATTGATTTTTTGTTGACTTACTCACTATCTTCATACATATATCACCATATCTAGAACACCTCACACATGTCTTAGAAAGTCATGATAGAAAATGAATCAAAATATAGATCTATATATTCAAGATATTGTGGTAGTCTCAGGTCAAAGGACCATATGCACTACTCCCACTAGAGAACCATCTTTTGATATATAAGTAAGACTTCCATAAGATATAATTCTTATGACGGATCTCTTCAGTGAACTCATCCTTCTATGAGCACCCATATTCTTATATTAGTATTCCTATACAAGTGATTTGTGAGATCAATCATCCTCTCCATCGAGCATATATAAGATGTGCCAGTCTATCCAGTATCATTGAGCCCCGACTCAATGATCCTATGACTGGAAAGATTTTAGATTAAAATTTTAGATCTCATTGACATGATTTAATCATCATGCGAAAACTATTGCCCTATCCTATGGGGTTCATCATAATTTTAATCAATGCACAGCATATGATGAAATAAAATATCTTAATTTATTTATAATAAAATATATCAATTGTATGAGTATGGAAGATAAAGTAGATTAATCTCTTTACATATGCCATAAGATTGGCTTGCAGGACATTAACTCTTTTAATCTTCCACTTGTACTAAAGCCAATCACCCTTGTATTTAATTTTCATACAATCAAGATGATGATCTAACATTTGCTGTGATAGGGCCTTAGTAAATGGATCTGCTATGTTATTTTTTATCACTCATTCTATGACAATATCTTTTCTTTCAATAATTTTTCAAACAAGGTGGTAACATCTTAGAATATACTTGAATTTTTTATGAGATCTTAGATTCTTAACTTAAGCTACAGCCCCAGTGTTATCATAGTAAAGTGACATGGAATGTTCAATCTCAGGAACTACACCCAATTCGGTGATGAACTTTTTCATCCGGATAACTTTCTTGGTGGCTTCACTAACAGCCATGTATTCTACTTCAGTAACTAAATCAGCTATTGTCTACTGTTTGAAACTCTTCTAACTCACTATTCCTCCATATAAGGTAAATACATATCTTGATATAGACTTGCTATCATTAGGATTAGATTTAAAACTAGAATCATTATAACCTTCAAGTTTTAAATCAAACCCTCCATAAATAAGAAAAGCATCCTTAGTCCTTCTCAGGTACTTAAGAATATTTTTCACTACTTTCTAATATTTCTCCCCTAAATTAGCCTGAAATCTACTAGTTTTGCTTAAAGCATAAGTCATATCAGGCTTGGTATATAACATGGCATACATAATAGACCCTACTACCGAAGCATAAGGTATAGAACTCATTCTATTTCTCTCTTCAGGTGTCTTTGGACACATCTTTTTAAAGAGATGTATGCCTTAACCTATGGGTAAGTAACCTCTTTACTTCCTTCTATGTTGAGTCTTTTCAACACTAGATCAATGTACCTAGACTGAGATAAGCATAACATCTTTTTAGATCTATCTTTGTAGATCTTTATATCAAGAATATAGGATGCCTCTTCCAAATTTTTTATGAAAAATCTTTTAGATAGCCAAGATTTGACTAATCATAATAATGAAATATCATTCCTCATAATAAGAATGTCATCAACATACAAGACCAAGAAGATAATGGCACTCCCACTGATCTTTTATACATATATAGTTCATCCATATTTTGATAAAATCAAACTCTTTGACTGTTTCATCAAAATGGATGTTTCAACTCCTCGATGCTTGTTTAATCCATAAATAATTTTTTAAGCTTGCATACTTGGTTTGGTCTCCCACTTGAGACAAACCCTTCCGGTTGTGATATATAAATTTCTTCCTCAAGATTGCCATTAAGGAAGATAGTTTTTACATCTATTTGTCAGATTTTATAATTATAATATGCAACTATAGCAAATATTATTTGAATAGACTTACACATAGTCACTGATAAGAAGATTTCATCATAGTCAATTCCTTATCTTTGTCTGAAATCTTTCTTCACCAACCTAGCCTTGTAGGTTTCAATTTGGCCATCAGCTCCAATCTTCCTTTTGAAGACCTATTTGCACTCTATCGGGGTTATACCCTCAGACGCATCAATCAAAGTTCATACTTGATTTGAGTACATGGAGTCCATTTAAGATTTCATAGCTTCAAGCCATCTATCAAAGTTCTTACTCATGATAGCTTCCGAATAAGTCAGAGAATCATCAACCTATATGATCTGGATTTCATTATCATTTCAATGACAAAACCATATCTTAGAGGTACATTTTGCACTCTATCTGACCTTCAAAGAGGAGATGTGTTATGTGGATGTATATTATCATTGGGTTCATTGGGTTGAGATTCAAGTTATGGACTATCTATAAGTTTTTGAGAAATTGTATGTAGGTTTTGAACTTCTCTAAGTTCAACTATCCTCCCACTATATTTTCTTGGATAAATTTTTTTTCAAAGAAAGTAGCATGTCTATTAACAAAAATATTTTATTCAATAGGATGATAGAATAAATCCAATATTTTCTAGAGGATACCCTATAAACCTATATTTTCTATCCTAGCACTTAACCTATGTTCAAAAATATTTTTAACATAAGCTGGGCAACCTCAAATCTTAAAGTATTTAAGATTGGATCTTTTGTCTTTTCATATGTCATATGGAGTACTAGTGACAGACTTTGAAAGTACTCTGCTTAAAATATAGACAGCAGTTTTTAGGGTATATCTCCAGAATAAAATAGAAAGGTCCGTGAAGAACATCATAGACCGCACCATATCTAATAAGATGCAATTCTTCTTTTTAGCTATACCATTGAACTATGGTGTATAAACAGGGGTCTATTTAGAGAGAATATTATTTTTCTTTAGATAATCAAGAAACTCACTAAATAAGTATTCTTCTCCTTAATCAGATCTAAGGACTTTGATACTTTTTTCAGTTTATTTCTCAACATCTTTTGATACTCCTTAAATTTTTTAAAAGCTTCGAATTTATGTTTCCTAAGATACATATATCCAAATTTTGATTGATCATCAGTAAATGTGATGAATAAGAGTATCCGCCCCTAGTATTAGTTGTCATAGGTCCACAAATATTTGAATGTATTAGGCCTAACAATTCACCAGCCCTTTCTCCATATCCAGTGAATGGAGATTTGATCATCTTTCCCATGAGGCATGATTTACAAGTTTCTAATGATTAAAAATTATTAAAATCAGAGAACTTATTTTTGATTAACTTGTCAATCCTTGATTCACTGATGTGATCAAGTCGGCAATACCAGAGATATGTCATATTATCATTGTCTCTCTTTTTTTCTTATTTTATCCATAATAAAATATTATCATTAAGTGAAAGTATAAAGAGACCATTATCCACATATACCTTTCCAATAAACTCATTAGATAGAAAATAGAGCAACTATTGCTCTTTTGGATTTTATTCCTAACAATATCTTAATAACATTAGTACATAAATAATATTTCTAATTACACCAGGCATATAATAACAATCTCTTAATACAATAATCTTATCCGTAGATACAAACAAATAATAGGTGCCAACTACTTCTGCTTGAATGGATTCTCCATTAGCTCCATGCAGCACGAAGTCACCTTCTTTAAACTTTAATTTCTATAGGCCCTGCAATGACTTGCATATATGAGACCCACAAGTAGTATCTAATATCCATAAATTAGAAGTTGAAGCACTTAATAAAAAGCTAGTTTGTATCATGTACAAACCTTTAGATGCTCTACCAGCATCTGGCTTTGCAATTGCAAGATAGCTCTTGCAATCTTTCTTCTAGTGTCCCTACTTACCGTAATGAAAGTACGTACCATCTTTGAAGATCTTCTTCGCCTTCTTTCTCTTGAAGTTGCTATCTTTAGGATTTAGGCTTTTATTTTCTTTGAAGCCTCACCCTTTGTCATCTTCTTCTTCTTATCCACAAGAAGAAGATTAGGTTTGTCACTCTTAAAGTGACTCTCAGCTGTTTTTAACATGTTTAATAGTTTGGACAAAATAGTATTCAGTTTGTTCATATGATAATTAATAACAAATTATGAAAAGATTCAAAGAGTGATTGTAGGATCAAGTCCTAAGAGAGCTCTCTATCCATAACAAATTCTAATTGACCTAATCATGTGATTAAGTCAATCATTCTCAAAAGATGGGCTTGTACAGACGAGCCTTCACTCATTCTTATATGGAACAACTATTTCGATATTTCACATCGAGCAGTTCTATTTTTCTCTCTATGTAACTCTTTTAAGTTGAGAAGTATGGACTGAGGGTCCATGCCATCATGTTGCCTCTATAGTTTATTACTCATCGAGGCCAATATAATACATTTGATAGTTGTACTGTCATTCTATCACATCCTTTATGTGGCCTTTTCCTCCTCTATAGCATCTTCTCGGATCGACCTGGATCAGAAATGTCGAGGTATAGGAGGCTTTCTCCTGAGTAAGCACAATCCTCAAATTCTTCAACCAGTCTATAAAGTTAGGACTGATCAATTTATTTGTATCCAATATACCATGCAGTGATAATGAAAATGCCATTTATGCAGAAGTAATCTATATTAAATAAAGAACAACGTATAAGCAAACACTTATGATGACATGCATAATTAAAAAGATTTAAATCTAATTATGTCTCTTACTATTTTATCACATCTACCGTACCCCTCATATATGATAGGCAAAAAAATCCTAATTTGATTTTTTAGTGGAGTTGAGATCTCTATTCCTCATAAATACCTTATGGTTACACAACAAATATTCATGAATTCAAGGGAAGGAAACATCCTTTCTAATTGTATCTATGTAATTCTCAACATAACACTGACCTCTAGCACACTCATAGTCTTATGGTTGCACAACAAACTATAGTGTCTAGTTAAGTTTGATCCTTCATTTATATATAATCAAATTTGAATAATACTATCTTTGTGGTTGTATAACAAAGCAGTATATCCAAAAATGCCATATGCATCTTATATGCACCAAGACTATATTACATCTATCTCCATAGCAAGTCTTGTGGTTGCACAACAAACCTACTATGGTTTTTGACATAATATTGATCTAGTATGAAGGAAGATCCTGAGTAGTGTTTTCAATATTAGGATTTTTAATTTATAGATCACTTAACCAAATTGGTCAGGTAAGTAGGTGGGGGTCCCTCCGTTGCTTTTTTTAGACATCAATAAATTGGCTAGGTCAATCAACGGAATCAATTAAAGAACCATCTTTAGCACTTTTCTAGACACCAATTGATCAATTGATCAAAAATTAATTAACCCATAGTTACTGTCACTACCACTTAATATAATTTTTATGAGGGTTTTACCAGTCTCATGCACATTCTAACATATAGCAACTATTTTACAATCATAGCAAATCATATGAAGCATTGCACATTAAGCATATCATAATTGATATTACAATTGAACATATGAAACATAATACTTGACATAGAATTTCAAATTCAAGGTTTAATTTGCATAAAAATAAAATATATTAAACCCTATAATTTGATTAAACCAACCAAAGGAGGCTCTGATATCACTGTTGGGTTCCGATCATGCAGTGAAAGGTTGGATTTCAAAAGATTTATGAAACCCTAGAATACTCAAAACCCTAAACCCCGGGATCCCCTTTGATGCATTCAACCAAAATAATAAACTATGATAAAATGAAGTATATAATTTTATAAATACCTCAATCACTATTTTTAGTATCTCCATAAGGTGGACAAACATATACCCTCCAACAGTGATCCACACAGGAATTGACTCAAAGAGATGCTCCTTCTGAATCCGATCGTCGGACTTGAGTTGATCCTGACTTTATCGATTTAGCCGAAGCATTTTTTGAACCTTATTTAGACCACTTTTTGACTCTTAGGTGACTTGATTAGACCTCTTAAGACCTTTCAAAGCCTTGTTCTAAACCTATTTAGGCTTAGATTAGGCTAGAAGGGCTTGTCCTAAGAGAACTAAAGGTGTAAGAGAGAGAGGCGGACAGGATTCTTGTCATAAGCAAGACAAGATGGCTTGTTGGAATTGAATGAACTCTCTTTGGTGCTGTCCCCTATTTATAGTTGCAGAGGGGCATGAAAAGCATCCCACAATAATTCTCAACTGCAAATAAAGGGGCTTATCAATACCAAAAACTTATCAGATAAGAACTCTTCGGAACAAAGCATTGGTCCACTCTTTCCCTCGCTCGTTCCCTCACAAAGAGATGGTTTCTGCATCCCAATTTAAATCAGAAAAATCTCAAATTTTCACACATGGCTAGGAGGCTTTGTCTAATTTAAATCATGGAGAGAAACCCCTTAAGAAGTGTATCATTCTATGTTTAAAAATAAAAAAATGCTAGATGCCTCTTCGAGAAGTCTTCATGCACGCGTCTCACATTCCTTCCTCTTCCATGTCATATCAAGCCACCTCACACCTTAAAACCTGCTAGTTTGATGGTTGGTTAGATAAGATATCACATGGGTCTTAAACCCATTTAAGAAGGACTCTCCAAGCCCCTTCATGCCAAGAAAAATCTGCCACCGACAATTTATGCGCCAAGTTAAGTAAGAGTCTATACCTCTTTGGACTTTATTTATTTTGACGCCTCCTTGGGCCAAGTGGTACCATCTGATAACTGCCCACATTAGAGATAAATCTAAATTAATTTTAATTAATTTAATTATAAATTAAATTAAGTTCGAACCAATATTGATCAAAATAGGAGCTAGGATTAGCCAACAAGTGCTAGCTTGTCAATTAGCCACCTAATTAGGATCCCATGACCCATAAATCGATTCAAATAAATTTTGATCAATTTTTAATGTGTATGATACATTAGACTCTACACCTAGCTAATAGTAGGTCCAGATACATGTTGACCAAATTTAATTAGACTCCATCCAATCAATTTAGGTCAAATCCATGTAGATCGGAGTTGTCAAATTAGAACCTTCTCTAATTGACTCATGAATTAATCTTTTTAATTCATAAAAATTTACAAGACATGATTCACATCTAGCAACATATCATGTCTACCTAAAAGATGTAGAATATTTTGGTAAATATCAAAAATATCCTTTAGTGGCAAGTACCATACAATTCAATCCTTCAATCATCTTTCATCTCGAATAAGTAATAGATGTGAAAAATATATCAAACCCTAACACTTATTCGATTGAATCTCAATTCACTAATGATGACTCGACTTATGAAATATTAAAAATTATTTTTTAATTTTATCTTGTTTTGATCAAAGACTTCTTGAGTCATCAACTGACGAGATTACTTAGGATGACATCTCTCCTTATCGAGAGTGATCGATTTCTTGTTGACTAATTTACTACCTCCATGAAAGAAAAATCGTCCTTTTCCTGTGTAGGATCTTTCAGATTTCATCAAATCTGGGGCGAAATAAATTTTAAATTAAATCCTACGCTATTTCAGATCTAATGTCTATTAGATCTAATTTTATTATCTGATATTTTGATTTCAAAATTAAATCTAAAATATAAGAATAAAGACATACCTCAAGGGTAATCCAATTACCCTGTAGATGATCA
>KE508223.1:13878-31578 GCA_000441515.1 Elaeis oleifera | reverse complement strand
TCTTATATGTTCAATCAAGTCTAGTACTTCCAAATTGGACATATAAATATAGGTCAATTTTTTCCTACTTTGTCTGACTTATGTGCATGACTCCATAGGTTCAAATACTAAGCCGATAGCACAGGAATCAATTCCTGCACTAATCGAGATACCATCTAGCAAAAATTTTCGACGTCCAGATAGTTTGAATTATCATAAAAGAATATTTCAGAATCCATATACATGGTTACCACGTAATTCATCCTTTTGACCCTGGATGCTCTAGGATGGTCTCAGGTTAACTGTCAACCGAGATTGCTTCATCCGCATTGTATTTCAACCTTTCAAATCTATCTCATAGATTATCCTGGTCAAGGCTTTACTAAATTGAAATATAGTGATACATCAACTCCAATAATCCGAAGGAGTCAATCCCATCTTGATCCACACACAGACTTTGCAAGTACTTAACTGTACCCAGTAGTCTTCTGTCACTGTATTAAAATTTAGGTAGTTCGATACCAAAGCACAGTGAGTTGCTTGCAAGTCACTATGGTGATCTCAGATCTGAAGGACACTTATACCCATATGTTTCGTGAGCAGCTCTTGACAGCAGAATGCTCAGCAGATGAATCACTTGTTCAGTGACGATGTCCCCTATATTTATTTGTATGCCATACCAGTATCACCACACTCCTTGGTTAAGAGGACAACCAATCTATATGGCACACAACGACCTCCACTCGATAAACATCATTGTTCCATAATGACGTATCATTTGGTCGCGAACATGTTTAAGAACTATACGATAAATCCTCTTTTTATCGTACACTAGCATAGTTCTAGGGACTTTATCACGTACAAAAGTTCAAGAAAGATGTCACTTTGTGATGAAAAATATCAGAATAACTATTATTCAATTGATCAATAATTCATATAAAAGGATGAACTCTATCGTCACACGATTGATTTTAAGACATAATTTTCAACATCATCTTGATGATCGATAATCCTTGTTGGGTAGAGTTGGAATAGTTCCAACCCATTGAAAAGAGTTTTCGATGATATTGTGATAGAGATCACAATATACCTCACTATCAGATAGAATAAAATCTATAAAATTACATACAAAAGAGGTTTTTAACTGATTAGATAGTTAAATTACGATTATGAATCACAATAAGATCTAATAATCAATATGATTGATAGTTGATCCAATGCAAAAGTTGCAATATTCAATTCGTTAAGGATTAGTGAATTGTTGGAGGATTTAATTTGTAATTAGATTGCAATAGGGGTCAATATGATTGAGCTATGGGGTTCAAATCAGATTTAATTGAATGAGATTCAATTTAATTTGATTTGAGTTTGATTGGATCAAGTCCTATTGGATAACAGGCTTAATTGGATCAAACCTATTGGTTATGAAATGACCTTATATCCAAGAGATCAATCCCTAACTTGATGGAGTTTAACCTAACTAATTTCTTAATTGAATTAGAGCCTAATTGGGCTAGAATCTAATTAGTTATTTGGTTATAACTAATTTCTAGGTTAGTTAGGATTGGTCCTAGAATTGGTTAGTGTTTGAACTAAGATTCAAGGAAGTCTTAGTTTGATTAGGACTCATTTCTTCCTAATCGCCCATCAGAACCCCATGCCCCCTTATGTTGTGTGGTAATATTTCATGCCCCACATCCATCACACTGAAAATATGAGCACCCTCATCTTATTACATGCTCTCTTACATGCCTAAGAAAGGAGTTGGGGATTGCCCCAAACTCTATCCATATCATGCGCGCACGCCCCTCTTCTTGATGCCATAAAAGTAGGAGTATGACTCCTAAAAACCAGATTTCACGCTATAAAAGAGGCCTCTCTTGGGCATAAACTAACTAAGAGTTGGCTACTATTTTGATGCAAAAATCAAGGGCTTCTTAGCGTGGGAAAAAGTGAGGAAGAGGGTCTTTCTCATGGGCTGAAGAAAGGAAGAAAAGTCTTCCTTTTATGTACTGATTTTAGAGAGAAAAAGTTTCTCTTGGAGGCATGAAAAGGAAGAAAGAAATATTCTTTCATATATGGAAGAAAGAGAAGAAAGGGTTCTTCTCTAGATCTCTAACGTAGAGATCATATGCGTGGTTCCATAAGAAAAAAGAGGATCTCCTTATTCTTCTTCATCTTCTCTTTTATCCTCCTGACCTTCTTCTTCTCTAAAAATATCTTGAGAGAAAAGAAGAATTTTTATCGACTGTCAAAATGCGATCTCTGTAAGAGAGCTAGCACTCTGATGAGATCAAAAGCTTCTGATTAGATTAAAACCTTATGTAGATATCCATAGAGGTCGAACGCTTGTGCAGCTTCAAAGAGATCTGGAAGACATCCAAGATCATCACTTCACAGGTGAAGATCGACTTGCGATGAAGATTCAGATTTGAAGATGAAAAAGTGAAACAGATATGTAATCAAATCGCATGTTTTATTTTTAGATTAAAAATTAGATTATATAATTTTCTGTATATGAGCTAGATCTTTAGGTGTCTACATATAATGTATGTATGTTTATGATTAAAAGTATTTTAATCAAATATTTCGCTGCATTTTTGATTCTGAAAAAATTTTGAAAATCTACATGCACGAGCACCTTAGAAATCTCGATGCTCGAGGCCTCCAATATCCTTTCCTCCATTAATCCTAAGGTACCTATATCTGAATCCTCTCATTTCACTATCTTGGGTCACATCTTCAATTCTACTGTTCATCTTTTTCTTCAATCTTCCAATCCATCATAAAGAAGCTTTTTCTTTATCAACAGTCCAACTTCAATAATATTATTTGGGAAGGTACCAATCCTCATAGACCCTGGCCTATCTTCTCCTCATCTTAGGATCATTGGGTCCATCGTGTCGCTTGTTATAAAAGTGCTGTTTGGGAACGACATGTGTTTTCAAACCTTGTGAAATTTTCTACCTCCCAAATGGTAGAAAATGGACCTTTGCAATTGGTTGCACTATGCTTCTAGTCTTCCTCTACTAATACTTTTCATTTCAATCATGGGATGTCAATCTCGACTCTCCTCGATCTAGGCTTTCTATAAATCTTAGGCCATTAGGCGATATTTTCTCAGCCGCATCTGACATCTTTATCCCAGATGACAACTTTGACCTATATTTAGGTAAACAGCCAGCTATTCATCTTATATCGAATTTCATAGTAGCCGAAGTGGCCCTCTCACACATCAAGAGTTGGTGACTTTCTATCTTATCTAGATTTGCAAGTTTCTATTATGTTGCAAGTCTGTTAAAGTAGTCAAACTCACCTCAGGCTTGCTGTAGCACTGGCTGAAAACCACCCTATCTGTCTCTCACCCCTTCTATTGGGTTCTTTGTTTTAGGGTTTGAAAGAGTTTTCTTTCAGCTTTATGAGCTATGGCAGCCTTCTTTGGTTACTCCAAGGTTGGCTCTATGCTTATTTTCCTGAATTTTAGCCTTTGACAATCTCTTCTTCTTCTGTGCCCATCGGTCTAGAACTAGCCCACTTAGAAGGTCTTTTTTTTTTAATCTTTCTTTGAATATTTTTGCAAGTTTTATAAAGGACCTCATCAGTGAAAAGATTTTTTTTCTTTCTTTTTTTAAGTGCACCTCACCCTTCATGACTTCTATTTCCTTCATCTACTGCATCTGAGGATGAAGTAAATCCATCAGCCTTCTTTGGCGATCTTTCCTTTTTCTAGGGATTTGTATGTTGGTTCGGTCATCAAGCCAATCGAAAATAATAAATATTCAGTCGAACAATACTCTCCTGACTTAATAGCCAATCAATTCGGTCTAGCCCAAGCTATACCATGTTCTTTTTACTTTCTTAAATAGTAATATATTCGATCAAATTTTCATAACTGACTCGACCAATATAGAATTGGTGATTATATTTATAATCAATCATATTCTACCTTCGACTTTCATTCCTTTGATCTCAAACCAACAACTACTGAAGAATTCTTGACATGGTGGGGGACTCACTTGAAGATCATCCATCGGGAGTCGATTTCGAATGTCTTGATTTGAATTACCCAAAATGGAGCTTCTCTATTAACTAAGATTCAACTTTCTAATGTAGGATGTAGGTAGAACTTCATTGGCATTTCCTTTGGATAGAGGTACTCTCTTGAAGCTTTGCAAATCCATCAAAAAATATGAAAAATTTTATGGACTCAAGTATGTAGGATGGAAAGGTCGTACCAATATGCTTTGGAGGAAAGAAGCTGAAGACCAAATGCTAGAAGACCTTAAACATATATTCCAATTCCATTTCAACAACATAGTTAGAAATATCTTAGGTAAGTGCCTAGGTTGATCATTTTATTATAGATAATTCTATGGGTGGTTAGATAAGCATTGGCCTCCTAAACCTTCTATAAGATTTAGATTGGCCGATCTTATTGCTCCTATTGAATCCACTAAAAATGGGAGGATTACATGGTCTGGATTATATTGTTTGGATATTGAATGGCTAGCATACTAAAGGGCAATAACAATTGACCCTTCTTTCAAGGGTAAGATTAATATTTTCACCTTTCAATCTTCTTGACTTCTTACCAACTTGCTCACTTGTTCCAGGCATCTCAGAGGCCCTTCCTACTTATGAGCCAGAACCTGAGCCCGAACTTGTTTTAGCTCCACCTGCTCCTAAAAGGTATAAGTCTTTAGCTCGTTACCTTTCTCTTGGTTCACCCATCGGTCTTCATCTTCAACAATGAAAGTTAAAATTCATCATCCATCCAAATGGATTTAGATGAAAAAGAAGACAAAATTTCTTCTCATAGTATAGCTTCAACCACACCGCTATTACCACCACCTTCACAAGCTTCTCCCATAAGTGAGGATATTTTTCAACCATTCCATGTTCTACTACATATTCTTTAGTATCTTCTATAAAGTAACTGCGCCAGCTATGCAACTTATAAGTTATTCTTATGAATTTTGTTATTTTGATTCTACTTTAATTTACTAACTCTTTCTTACAGGACATCTCACAGCCCTAGCATCCTTTATTCGCAACATCGGCATGGGTGAAGGCTAAGTTGGATGCATCTTCGGCATCTTCAGCCTCTTTTGGGCTATCTCAGAATGATATTCCAGTGGAAGTCATCCAGGCCCGCCACACATTACACAAGTTTGCCAATCTATCTTTGGATGATCTCATTTCTACCTCTGCGTGGTCTAATATCCAGGAAGCCATAGAGATTCTATTGAAGAATAGCTCATCTTCATTATCCTTGGACCTATGCAAACTTAAGAAAGTTTATCTTCTCTCCTTAAATTAACTTGGGCACTCCAATCTCTTCTAAGGAGGTAAATGTAGTGCTAACATAGAGGACTGAATTAGAAAAAAAAATTGGCTTCAGCAAGAGTTACAGCCTTCCATTAACGATTTTGAAAGGTGGTCAAATCAGTTGATGGAGAAGGAAAGGACACTCATTGAACTAGAGAACAACATTATTCAGATCAAAGTTGAAATTTTGGCTTTACATAAGGAGCATTGCGCCAACCACACTAACCTTCATGGGCCAGAACTAAGGCATTTAGAAGATTTGGAACAATAACTTGCTCAATTATCTATGCACCTCCATTCACTTCAATCAGTCTTTAAGAAATTATAAACTCTTTTTCAACTAAATTCCTTTCTACTATGTAAAGAATTATTAAAAGTTTAATATCAATTAGATTGACTAGTCAAATTTATTGTTGTATATCTGTTCTTTATACATCTCCCATATCGTAGGATAATACTTTTCTGAATATTTTCCATTGATCATTCGATCATATATATCTCCATCTATATTTTTCAACTGATACACTCCCACCTGTTGTATACAATGTATCATAAAAGATCCTTCCCAATTCACTGACCACTTACCAAATTTTGGTTCTTTCTGGCCTAATGGAAGAATAGTTTCCACACTAACTTCCCTTCCTTGAAGCATTTTGGCCAAATCCTTTTATCATAAGTTTGGATCACTTTTTTTTGTGCCCTTATTCATTCTAAAGCATTTAGCCTCTTCTCATCCAAAGTTACCAATTTGGCCATCATTGCTTGTGAATGCACTTCTTCAGTCAATAAGTCCTGCTGCAACATGCGTTCTGACTTTACATAATTTCATTGAAAGCACAGCATCATGATCGAAAGTTAGGACATATAGTGTTGTACCTGTAAGTATTCTTCTTGAAATTTTATAACTCTAAAGTACCTCTGACAACACTTCATGCCATACCCTCAGTCTTTTCCCCACAAACTTTTTTGCATTATTGACTAAAATTTTATTTGTCACTTCAGCTTGGCCATTTCCTTGTGCATAATATGGAGTTGAATGAATTATCTTGAATCTAGATTTTCTACAAATTTTTATGTCTAGACCAGCAAAAATAAAGCTTTGATCTGACATGATAGTTGTTGATAGGCCAAATCTATATCTGATGTTATATCTAACAAAATTGATGGCAAATGTCTTCATTACTAGCCTCATGGGAATGGCTTCAGTCCACTTGGTAAAATAATTAGTTGCTATGATAATAAATTCATAACTCTTTGAAGAAGATGGATAAATCTGACTAATTAAATTCATTGCCCATCTTCTGAAAGGTTAAGGTTTAATCACATAATGCATCTCTGTTGCAGAAATTCTTTAGATCGGCCCATATCTCTGATACACTTGAAAATCCTTAGCATATCGAATATAATTTTTTGCATCTTTAGCCAAAAATATCCATGCCAAATAATTAACCAATGTATTTTGGCTCATCCTGATGAGTTTCACATATTCTTTCATATACATTTCTTATTATTGGTAGGAATTCTTCTTTTCCAATACATCTCAAAAGAAGACCATTTGGCTTCCCTTATATAATTCTTCTCCAATCAAGATATAGTTTAAAGATTTTAATCTGATTTCCTATCTACTCTGCCTGATGGATCTTTGAGATATTGCACGATGGGGTATCTGCAATCATCTCGAGCAATCTGAAGTTCATTAATGCTAACACAACAATTCGTTCGATCATCAACTATTGATGATAAAATTCTTCTTTCCATCTTGATTGTTCTTTCTAATAGTCCTTCTGGTATCTTCAATCTGGATGAGACTTATGCCAATTCATTGGCCAAGTGATTCTCTACTCTTGGGACAAACTATAAAATTACTTCTGCAAACTATCATATCAGTTCCATAGTCTTCATATACTATCTAATCAGTATTTTATTATCATATTTATATTCCCCACTAATCTATTTTAATACTATTTGAGAATCTCCAATCACTTTGATAGTTGTTGTATCCAACTGTAATAAAATCTAAAGGCTAATTATCAAAACCTCATATTCGACCTAGTTATTTGATCATTGAGAAGCCCATTGGAACCACAACTGGATTTGAATTCTAGTTGGAGGTATCAATAACACTCTAGTATTGGCTGCTTTCTCTATTTTTGAACCATCAAACATTATTATCCATGATTTCAAACCAATACACCCAAATGAAATATTAGCCATCATTTCAATTTCAATCAACAAGGAAGGATGATCAGCTAAGAAATCAGCCAATACCTATCCTTTGATCGATTTCTGAGGAATATATTGTAATGTATATTCTAATAATATTAACATCCATTTTTCGATTCTTCCATGTAGAATTAGTTTTGTTAACATATACTTAATCACGTCAATAATATAAGTAACGTTCATAAGAACAAATAATGTATAATATCTCAATTTAGCACAAGAATAATAAAAAGTCAAACATAACTTTTTAATCGACATATACCGCCATTCAACTTTGGTTAGCGTTCGGCTTAAATAATACATGTAGTTCAACCCCATTCTCATTATCTTAGGTCAACAAACTTCCAATCGAGTCTTCAGCCACCACAAGGTATAGTTTCAATGGTGCTTCTTGGCGCGATGGTACTAACACTGAAAGTTGTACCAAATATTATTTTAAGTCATTAAATGCTTGTTAATGCACTTCGATCTCAATGAATTCTTCCTACGCCTTCAACTTCAGTAATGACAAAAAGTAAACCTTCTCTGTATAATTGGAATAAACCTCCTAAGGAAATCACCTGTCAAAGAAATCCTTGTAATTGCTACTTAGTTTTAGGAGGCTTCATTGTAATAATGGTCTGTTACTTTTCCTATCAATTTAATTCTTTTTGATGAATAAGAAACCTAAAAATAACTGGCCGATATCTCAAACACAGACTTCTGTGGATTCATCTTCAGCTGATGTACCCTTATTCTCTAAAATATCTTCTTCAAAAAATATATATGCTTTTAAAAATCTTGAGCTTTGATTACTATATCATCTATATATACTTCTATAAACCGACCAATCATATCATAAAATATGGTGTTCATAGATCTGTGATATATTGCCCTAGTATGTTTAGGTTAAAAGGTATCACAACCCATTCAAACATTTCGATTAGCCTTGGACATTAAAAAGCCATTTTGTGTATATCTTCCTTAGCTATGAAGATTTGACTATATCCAGAATGTCCATTCATGAAAGATAGCACCTTATGCCAAGCGATTGCATCAATAAGTACATCAGCAATTGACATCGGATATTCATCTTTTGAAGTGACTTTATTGAGGTCTCTAAAGTCAACACAGACACGTAGCTTCCCATTCTTCTTTACTACAAGAACAATATTTGATAGCCATTGAACATATCTTATAGTTCTTATAAACCCAGCTTTAAATAATCTTTCAACCTCCTCTTTTACTTTCAAGGTAACTTTTGCCAACATCCTCCTTTTTGGCTATATGTAAGGCTAAAAATCCTTTTTAATCAGTAGTCTATTTTCTACAAGTGTCCTACTTAAACCTGGCATTTCAACATAATCCTAGGCAAAACAATCTTTAAATTCTTGTAATAAAGCAACTAGCTGTCCTCTTTCTTTATTTGACAATATTTTGCTAATAAAATTAATTTGAGGATGTGATTCTTCTTTCAAGTTTACTTCCATTACTTCATCAGGTACTACAGCTTTCTCATCTTCTACAGATATCATTTCTAATTCATCGAATTGTATTTCATCCAATTCTTCGAGTACTTCAAAGGTCTAACATTTCAACCCTTCATCTTTTTTAAATCTCTCATAGGCTAATAATCTAGCAAAAATATTGGCCATAACCTTCATTACTCCTTGAGTCATTTTAAATTTGTTGTAAACTAATTTGGCTTTTCTATCTCTTGCAGCTGAACCTAGCTTTCTAATTGACTGACATTTGTAAAATTTACTATAGTTACACCTGTAGGTTTTCTGAACTTATCCTATCTAACAAACTTCAGCGAGTCCACATCATCTTGATACAAAATGGCCTCAGCCATATTTGTATTTAGCATAAATGGTCAACTATTTGCTACAACAACCTCTACTTCATCTTCTTCTTCCTTTGCATCAAGATTCCAAAGAATCAATTATTAATGTAAGGATGGAACACAAAAATTGATGTGTATCCAATCTCTTTCCAACAAAGCCTTATATGTAGCTGCAACATTAATAATAAAGAATATAGTAACAGAAGATCGTGAACCTTCTTGAAGATCCACTGGCAACATCCCTTTTGGTTTGTAGGATCCTTCAATAAGGTTCGTAACCACTACATCTGCAGCTATCAATTTATCATCTCTTCTTCCAAGCTTATACATTATGGCTGTTAGCATAATGTTTACTACTGCACCATTATCTATCAAAATTTGTTAAATAGGCTTTCCAAATATATAAACATCAATATACAATGGCTTAATGTATTTCTTATCTCTCTTATTCATTTTTTGAACAATATTATCATCTTTTTTGTTTATTCTGAATTTCTTGGACTTCGTCCACTTTTGCAATCATTTTGCTCATGATCAACATACACAATGTTGGGATATTCTCCTATCTCCATGACATCTCCCTCAATTTGTGATGGTTGATCTGGCTTCGCCTAAAAATATAAGGGAAGTAAATGCCATATTTACATCAACCTTTTAAGGTATTGTCCTAAGTTGAATCTTTGATTGTACTTTCTCAAAAACTTCTCCCATAAAGATTTTTGAGTTTCAACTTTGAGTGGTGAATCTTTCTTCATCCACTGATGTTGTTGAAGAGGCACTTGCTATACCTCCAAAGTTATATTTTTTTCAATATCTTTATTATTTGCCAATGCTTTTTGTGTCTTCGACATGTAGGGTTTCGATCGAAGTTGCCTCCTTTCTTTTGACTAAACTTTGCACCATTCTCTAATAGATGTTATGAGAGGCTTAACTGAGTTTGGCCTTCTTCAATCACTATTAGCTTCGCTTGAACTCATTTCTTGTGGGATAATGTTGTTGACTCTAGTAGGCTAGCCTATCAACTATTTGTTTATCTGATTATATGGAAGTCTATCTTAATTTCATCTTTGTAATAAATATTTTTTATTTGAAACTTTATAAATTTATAATTATCATGTCTGTTACATCTTATCACACCTTTTTCTTTGTTTCGAGTATCGACTGAATCTTTGATCTATCTTCTTTCCAACATCGGCCTTATATCCAATGATTTATATTTTCAATCTCTTCTTTCCCATCTGTTAGCTGATAAATATTAAATTTTATTCCATAAATATCATTTTTGATATTGTAGTACCTTCTCTAGTGAGACACTGAACTAAGATACTCGGTTAAAACATCAACATGATACTTCTAGATACAACACTTCTTGATATTGCAGATTAGAGAACTCCTCCCATTATTGTGGTTCCTTTGAAACTTATTTCTTTACTTCGTTGGTTTGTTGTGCTTCTCCATGATTAGGATCCCTTACTAAATTATCCAAATTTGTACTTGCCATGTCGACTGCTATCTTCGAAAAAGAATCTCCATCGATCAGCATGACACTCTTGTCCTTGTCAAGAAACTTCAATCTTCCTTTGCTAATGGATTTTATATAATATTCCTAAACACCAAACAATTGTTAGTATTATGACTCCATCGATCATGCCACTTGTGATATCTTTTCCTTTTAGCTCTTATATTGATGGAATTTTATAACCTTTTGGCAACTTAATTTGCTTATCTTTCAGCAAGTGATCAAAAATTTGATCTGCCTTGTTAATATCAAATGCATATTTCTCTTCTTTTATTGGAGTTTGAACAGTTATTGTCAACCGAATTTGCATATTCGATCTACTCAGTATCCTACAAATATAAGGTTTCTCCGTAAAAATCTCCACAACATCTATCTTTGTATCTAAATCTTTACCTATTTTCTCAGATTTGGCCTCAATGGCTGAAATATCATAATTGAAGTCCCAACGATAGGTCCCCTTCGTAGGTTTCTTTTGTTCTTCTTTCTTAAGAATAGTTCATAATTTATAGTTTGTGATATTAATTGAAATAAATCAAAAAATTTCTGACCTACAGACTTCTTCCTTAGCTCTAGATTAAGACTGTTTTGAGTAATTTTTATATATTCAACCTCTCTTAAAGATGCATAATATCTATTTTGGATCTTTTTGAATTGGCTCATATATCTCTCAACTGATTCATTAGGTTATTATGTCAATCTAGCCAAATTTGCAACTGATACCTTAGGTTTGATTTTATAAAATTATGTATGAAATTGATTTTCCATTTCTTGCCAAGAAAAAATACAATTAGGTATTACATTCACATATCATGAAAAAGCAGATCTGTTGAGGGAGTTCGCACACAACCAGAGCTTAAGAAAGTTGTTTGCACCTGCTTCACCACACTAGACTAAAAATCTATCTACATGCTCGACAATCAAAATACCATCATCCTTCGAGAAATAGAAAACTTAGGTACTTTATACCCTCTTAGCAGTTCATATGCTTGATCATACTAATCTGAATATGGTTTCTATATATCGATATATTAGCCAGTCGAAGTGGAAAATGAACTATTCTCTTATTATGTTTGCTAAATGAACTACATCAAGATCAGATTGAGCATGATCTGCTTGATTCTATAGTACTCTTATTTGTACTGGAGTCCTCTATTGTGGCTGATACAAAGGATTTCCATATATCGTATAAGAACCAGGCTCTATGGTACTCATACCAAATCCAACTCCTAGATTCAAATCCAACTCCTTTGATTCATTCAATTCTTAAGGTATCCGTATTATTATGGGAGCATTAATTGCTTATATTCTGAAACTCACTTGCCCCCTAGCATTAGGGCCTATTATTGGATCAAACATCATTTGTTTTCATTATGACCACCAGAGTCAGTAGCAGGGGCATTCAGCCTATATCTAGCCATAGCTCCTATTATATTGTGGCTGGCTTCATTCATCCTATTTGGCTTGAAATTAGCCGAAATGGTCACATTCGTTGGGCCAACGGCCTAGGTAGCATTTCCATATTCATAAGGTAAGGCTTTGTTTCGAATGATTCTTCTTTATAATATTCAGTCTTTCCTTTATTATAAGACATCATCTTTTTAAATTGAGCTACTCTAAAATCTTCACATTCCCATACTATGAACCTTGTGTAGATGGCCCTTGTCCTGCAGATTGGGTATTCTCAATAGAGTGTGCTATTGGGCTCATTTTCCAAGGCACTGGAAGAGATTGATTTTGTTCAATCGATAACATGATCAACTTATCAAATTGTTGAGTCATTTGTGATGAGACAATTTCATGCTAACTTATTAATGGCCTTATGAACATAGCAAATTAACTTGTAATTGCTTCAACCAGATCTTTTTGATTTTCATTCAAATGATAACAAAAATATACTACAGTGTCATTCATCTAGCATACAACCCACTAGAAAGTCACCGAAGGAGAGAACAGGCTTTCTCATTGACTAACTTCTTTCCTAGAGATATTCTTTGATGGGTTTCACCAGAAACAACACCCATCTACCACGAGGATGACTCTGGTTCTCTTGGTTCAATCGCAGGAGCCTGCTGATTATCAATATCATGACTATCAATAGGAAGTGCTTCAAGCTGCTCCACAAAAGAGGTTTGGATTTTGATCTTTTCTTTGGTGGCATCCCAAGTGGTCCCATCGGGCATGCCAAAATTATTTTTTGGATTTTCATGGCTGAAATCGAGGAAGAATAATAAGTTATAAGATGTAAAAATTTTAACATAAATGAAATAAAAAATATAATTCTTTTAAGCATGGAGAAAAAGCTGAAGGATTGTTCTTTTGAAGCTTGACTTCTCTTCTTTGATGCTTGAGGGAATGTTGTTGATGATGGAGAAGATCACTCTTCATGACACACTAAATTTTATGTATAAATTTTCTCTCTTTTCTTCTTCCCTAAGGATATTCAACAATGCTCATATAAAATAATATATTTCACTCTTTAATTCTCTTCCTCTTACTTTCAATAATTTTCTAGTCTTTGTAAGCTTGAAGGTAGCTAGAGTGTGAGATTTGACTATTGGAAGACTTTGATTAGTTGTTGAAGTGGAAAATAGCCATTGGAGAAGTACATAAAACTAGCCATTACAACTTTTCGATGTCAGGAGTCAACTCGAGCTGCCCATGAGTTAACTCAACATCTTCAAGAGTTGACTCGATCTTTGGGTCTAAAATTCTGCATTGTATCTTTTCTGAGAGAGTTAGCTTGCCATCTTCATAAGTCGACTTGACCTATCCAGAGGTCAACTCGACCATTTCAGAGGTCGACTCGAGCAGGTGTCCCAAAAATCTAGTCTTTTATCTTCACTGAGAGAGTCAGCTCTTGCTTTCCATGAGTCGACTCATCGTCCATGCTAGTGAACTCCAGCATATCAGAGTCGACTCTTCACTCGTAGGGGTCGATTTTTGAATTTTTTGAACTTCATTTTTCTTTGATTTTCAGTCTATTTCTATTTAGGGTTGGCTCCTATACATCTGAGGTTGATTCCACTAAGTCAAAAATCTAAAGATTCATCTTGAATTCCTTTGACTTAGCTTCTTTGAGAGAATTTTTATCCCATAGATAAATTCAATATTTTGAGCATCTGAAAAATCCAACATCCATCTTTGAAATATATAATTAGTAGCATAGTTACTCAATATTTATGATCATCAAATTCAATCATAGGGTCAACACTAAGCTTTTCTCTATACAAGCTTTAATATTCTTGCATCTTCAAATGGTCTAGAGAGCATGAAGATTTGGGGTCCCACCACTCAGAGGAAGATATGCTAACAAGGATGACCAGATAGACCTAGTGAAATGGCATTTGATAAGAATGTGGGCAATTGTTCTACTCTTAAGCCACATAAAGGACAACCTGAGCTAACCATCCAACTTTTTTGTAAGGACCTCCATCATTTGCAATCTATTCCTCAAGATAAGCCACATGAACATCTTAAATTTCTTCAGTATTGTCACCTTCCAAATAGATGTGTAATAGGAACAACAAATGCTGCTTTTGGTGATGAATTTGTAGTAAGAACCAATGATGAAAACCTTTCTTTATAAGTTTCCACTAGCACATCTATAATTCTAGAGGCTTTGATAGAAGAGAAGTGTTACATGTCATCAAACTGTCTTAATTCATAAAGAGAGAGTGGGCCTTGAATCCTTAAATTCCATCTTTAATATCTCCAGCTCTAGAATGAGGCAACAAAGTAGTTGAATTTGACTGCTCTGTGATTTAAATCTTACAAGAGTGAAGAGAGTGGTACAACTCCAAACTAGTAGTTCTTCTAGAAATGAATATTCTTCTATTACCAAGTTTAAAGGATATGCAATTCTAGAAAGCTTGTAGACCTTGGCTAATATCACTCCAAATAGATGACACATTGATTGAGGGATATTCTGACATGTATCCCAAACTTTCTTCTACCATAATAAGCATTGGTAATTTGATGCTTCCATGATACTTCTTACCCCTCGATTAGCTTCTGAGCCCACTTTTCTAACAAAGCAAGATACATTTTTTTGATGTTTTCGATCCCCAGGACCTATTAATCCTAGCATGAAAAAGATTGTTCTAGTTTACAAGGCCAAAAATTCACTATAGCTTTTTTCCTTTCCACAAAAGCATGTCTTGATTGATCAATCTTATTGGCTATCCACTTTAGTAACTTGAAAATAGACATCTAATAGGAAAGCATGGAAAATGGAATGGCATTAATATGGGTGATTCACGGACCTATCGATTGAAATCCTTCTTTCCAAGTTGCAAACCTAGAGTTTAATTGCTCCAAAAGAGGCATCTAACACTATTTGAGCAATTTATCATCGATAAGAGGCAATCCAAGATAACTTTATAGTTTCATTTCTTATAGTTTACCATAGAGGCAAAATAGGTAGCTTCCCATCATCCATATTGAGATAAAGGACTGAGTTCTTATGGAAGGTGATCTTTAGTCTAACGATAGACTCAAAGGCAAGGATTGCTTTGGTTGTGACAATGTTATCATTTTTACTTGCAAAAAATAGAAGGTATCATCCACAAAATGCAAGCTTATAATTTTATTGAAGCAACAATCCTCTCTAATTCCTTCTAATAACCCTATTTCACCAACCTTTCTCCATAACCTAGATAAGACATTTGTGATGAGAATAAAGAAGCCTAGAGAGAATGAGTCACCTTGCTTTAACCCTTGCCTACAGTTGATCCACTTATCAGGAATGTCATTACAACAAGAGCAATAGAAGAAAAGAAAGTAGGGAATAAATCCAACGAACCTATTTACTAGAAACACCTTTAGCCTTCATCATGGAGAGAAAATTCTCAATTAAGCTTATCGAAAGCATTCTTAAAGTCCAATTAGCATAAACTCCATTATGCCCTATTTTGATGCGATGGGTCTATGAGTACTTAAAAAATTTTGCTGATTGAGTGACCTCTGATAAATGTAAACTAAGACTCATCAAGCAACTATAAAAATAATGCAACCAACTAATCTACCAAAAGTTTGGAGATGTCTTTATATATAAAGACTGTTAAGAAGACTGACAAGCCACAAATCCCTAATACTAAGCAAGCCATCTTTCTTTGAGATAAATGTGTTATATGCATAATTAAGCTTAGATAAGTCTAGGCCAGCCATGTGAAAGTCCTTCAAAATCATCAAAAGATTGTCTTTGATGAGACTCCCAAATCTCTAAAAATGGAGAGTAAGAAACCATCTACATCAAGAGCCTTCAAACTCCTAAGAGAAAATATGGCATTTGTTATTTCATCTAATGAGAAGACCTCCATGAGGGAGCCGATATCAACAATAGAATGGCCATAAAGTAAGTATCAATTGATAGAAGTTGAAGAAGAGTAAGAGTGGCCAAATATATTTTTGAAGTGATATTGAAGCTTAATGTCAATGTCATCATGAGAGTTGAACTCAACATCATCATCCAAAAGGGAGTTTTTACCACATATTAGTCTCCTAAGAAGTAGCAATTAGCAAGCACCACATAGCTTTGTTAGATGTATGTCCTAGAAGTCAATATGGCTGACACATTATAATAAATCTAGGACATAATTTTGTACTTAATACATTGATATGATCAATAAAAGAATAAGTTTATTTTCATTCAACTATGATGTATCCTTGAATCATCCATGAAATTAGTTTCAATACATATTCTCAAGGTGTTGAAAATTAGAAACATATATTTAATTCTTAAATACTTTCGGTCATAGGATCGTCATGAGGATGGTGATAGATTCGGATAGACTGACGTACAAATCACTTCCTTCGAGATAGATGAGTCTCTGGTCTACTGTATAGAGACACCGGGCAACGAGTGTGGGTAGTTGTTAAAGAACAACTAGTACTGAACATGACCATACGAGAGATCACATAGATTTCTATTCGATCTCAGTAATTATCTTGATGCTATAGTAGTGTGACTGGTCTTTTGACTTGAGATGGTACTGCTACTCGCAGTGAGACTGCTAGAGTTTGACTGACATATAAATATGAGTCTCAATGAGCCCTTGTAGTGGATGTTGGCGACAGTTGGTCTACTATAGGAGTGGGGTGCGTATCAAGATTGGATCTATCGATCTTGATAGAGAGAAATAGTTCTATGAGATTCGAGAGGCTAAGTCCAAGAGTCTGTGGCCATAGCAGTATGATTAATGGAAAAAATTTTTATAGAAGTCACAACTAGGCTTGAGCTAGTCGAATCTATCATATGACTGATGATGAGGTTTGATGATTTATCCATAACCTACCATCTAGTCGAAACTCACGATAGAGAGACTGAATCACACTTTAACTATACCTAAAGATTTATGTTAATTCTACTGGATTGTCACTATATACTGCTACGTGTCACTGGTGGATTATGAGAGCATTGTTCTGAATCGACAATCCTTACTGAGTTAGAGTGAAATTATTCCGATCCATTGAAAAGAGTTTCAATGATATAATGATAGAGATCATTATATATCTCACTACCAGCTAGAATTGAATCTATGGGGTCACACAACAAAGAGATTAGGTCTGAAATTAGTAATTGAGCTTATGAAGTATCAATTGGGTTTAGAAAAATCCATTGGATTCATGGTAATCTTGCTAGCATATGGTTGGACCCAATTCTCCTTTTTGTTAGGATTACTAATTTGATAAGATAATTCTAACTTAATTATTTGCTAATAATCTACATGAATAAGATTCATGAGACTCCAATTGTTGGGTGTCTAAAGTTATAGATCATATAAATTAAGGGTGCAAGTCCCTAATTAATTTTTTGATAGTTATTCTT